>RJWJ010000027.1:353786-623340 GCA_004363605.1 Indri indri | reverse complement strand
GGTATCTCCATATGGCTTTCCACAGAGGTTGCACTAGTTTGCAGTCCCACCAGCAGTGTATGAGTGTTCCTATCTCTCCGCATCCACGCCAACATTTATTGTTTTGGGACTTTTTGATAAAGGCCAGTCTCACTGGAGAGAAGTGATATCTCATTGTGGTTTTGATTTGCATTTCCCTGATGATTAGAGATGTTGAGCAAAGGACATGAACAGAAACTTTTCAAAAGAAGACAGAATAATGGCCAAAAAACATACGAAAAAAATGCTCAACCATGACATTTTTAACAAAAGATACACTCCTTATATTCTTTATAGTATGTTGATTTATGGATGACCTCACTCAAGATACGTGTAAATTACTTGTACTGCTGATTAACCACCTAGAGATCTCTTGATCCCAAATGCTAGCCCCACTGCCCAAGCAATTTTCCATGCACTACAGGACGAGTGCAGAAAAAGTAACACTTCACAGCCGGTTGCTGCTTACCCACTCTTTTCAATGTCCAGGTGTACTTTGTCTTTTTGTGTTTATGTTGGCCAGATGGGCACATGATGCAGGGTCAGCGAGATCAAAAGCTACAAAGGAAAAGCAGAAGACAGTTCCTCATGGCTGCCAGCCCTGCGGATTCTCTTGCTCTCGGAGTGTGGTCTCTGGCATCTAGGATTCTGGTCATAGCTCAAGTCACTACATGAGAAATAAGAAAAGTGCTGTAGGAAACCATGCTCAATAAGCCTGCTGGAGCTTTCTTAGAATACTGAGGTAAAAGCAAAGCTTCTAGGGGTTATGCGTAGTGCCGGGCATGCCATAGGTGCTTTACTCTATCCCATTCACCTAGCATTATTGAGCACCCAGTTTGAACAAGATGTTGCACAAAGAGCTATGAAGAATATGAAGCTGAACAAGACATAGCCTGTGTCCTCAAGATGCTGTCATTTAGTGCTGTGGTTCTTAAGCTTAGCCCCCATATAGCTTTTAGAGAAACTGATGAAAGCCATGGACCCTTTCCCCGAAAAAACATATATGAGCCTAAACACAAAATTTAGCTCATACTATCAGGGCTTCTTCTTTCCCCTAAAGTCCAATTATGGGCTATTCTAAAAAATGCAGGAAGAACTTGTCCATCAACAACTGTGGAAAATTCAGAGTGTCACAGATGGTCTAATAGAGATGTGGAAGGCTGTGGGAGCAACAAAAGGGGGAGAGTAATCCTAGCTGAGAACATCAGAATGGGCTTCATAGGGGACATGGCATATGTGGTCCACCTTGAGGGATGGTGATTGTAGGGTACCCCTGATGGAGGGAGCTGGCTGGGTAAAGGCACATAGAAAAAGGCCAAGGGCATAGGCTGGGACTGTAAGAAGTCCAGTGTGGCTGGAGTATAGGACTCACAGAAGAAGCTGGAGAGTAGTGAAAAACAAGACTACAGATTTGTAGACTAAAGTCCAAACATGGGTTTTCATGCTTGGCATGTTGGGTTTTACTCAATAGGCAGTGGAGAATGGCATGACCAGAGCTGAGCCTTATAATATTTCTTAGGGTAGACAGAAAAGGACAGAAACTGGAAATGAGTAGGAGGCTTGCTTCCAAGTAGAAGGCAGTAAAAGCCTAGATTAGGGCACTAGAAGGTAGGGAGTGGTAAGACCACATTAAAGAAATCAACACAAAGTTATCCAGTGAAGTCTAAAAGTCCTATATAAAATGACCACCCATGGGAGGTATAAGATATGAGATCCTCTTGCTTCTAAAGTTATTAAATATATTCTGAACAAAGTTAAACACTGACAATGAGAAATTAGTTATCGTTCAGATCTTTCTTTTCATTTACCTTCTCATTATTTTTACAATCTTTGGTATAATACTTGGAAAATAATAGGCTTAATAAATGATTGTTCAATTGCATTTAGTTAAATTTAATTTACAATATGACAGCTATTGGACCAACAATTATTATACCTCATTTTGAATAATGATGTGATCTACAAACACAATTAAAGAACACTGAATACCTTTTCCTAATAGGCAACGCATGTACCAGGGCCTTTGAAGATTGCCATGGTATTCAGTTTGGTTTTACACTAAAAATATGTTGTAGAGCTATTCTTGAAGGTTTATTACATCTTAACCAGGAAATTAAAATAAAACTAAAATGTCATCTTTGAAAGGTATGATGCTTCTCTCCAAAGATTCTTACCAAAGAGAAATACCTTGGTGATAAAAGCATAGTTTTGGAGCAAGGAAGATGCTGAGATTGGAGACTTCAAAAAATTCAGTGAGCTACTCAGGTGTGGTTTGGGTTCACATTTTATAAAGGTGAGCTCATGCTCACTAATGGAAAACAAATCTGAAAATTTTGCTTTTGTTAACATTTTCTTTGTGATTTCAGTGTATGGTTAATATGAGTGATGGCTAATATCTTCAATGTAATCACATAAAAATACATTTGTTGACCCTGGCAAAGTATATCATTCAACTGAGTTCTTCCTCTCTAACAGATTTTTAAACACTATTTTGCCATGATAATAAAACTGAATAAGGGCATAGAAATAAATTATTTATTTGAAAAACTCTTAACAACTGGCTGATTGGCACCTTGCTTTCTTGACTACAATATTCCTAGGATTCTCATAATATCTTTTAAATAAATTACTGAATCAAATGAGCATCGATTTCCTGTTCTTCTTGTCTCTTGTCGAGAAGAACACCCTTTAAATCATGCCCCATGGCAGTGGTTCTCAAACTTTGTTGTCTATCAAAACCACCTAAGGAGCTGCTTACACCTAGGGATGCCCTGGCCACACCTAAGGCCTATGGAATCAGACACCATAGTTTTGGACCCACTCATGCATGACTCTAAAGAACAGCCCAGTTTTGACCACCACACTTGTTGGTTCTAGATGGGGATCTGAATTAGCTCACATAGGAGTCTGAAAATGAAACTAAGCCTTTAACTTTATAAGATGCAAATTCTTAATAAAATATAAACATTAAAAAAATAAAAATAGAGAGTTTGCTCATTGGAAAATTAGAACAGTGTTATATAATGGGCAATAGACAAGATTACTTTGTTGTGGACCCTGCTTTTTCTATCAGGTCAACACAAAATCTGAACACACATCTTCATTCACTGCTCTGTGCCGTTAGTCTCTGGAGCCTCCTCTTCCTGGAGTACCCTTCCCTCCTCATTTCCATCTATGCACTTCCTGCTGGGTTTTAGGAATCCACTTGAGCCTTACTCCCTCCTCCAAACCTTTCCAAAGTCACCCTCCTATAATAGCATCCCTGCATTTTGAGTTACTGTAGCACTTCTTTTAAAAAAATCTGCACCATGGATGTGAACTTGTGATAACATAGTACCTTGTGCTGATCTTCAGTTAGGTCATCTGAGTGTGTCTCTCCCCATGGGAATTACAATCTCTTTTATAGTCAAGCTCTCATATTTCATGAAATCACCACTCATATCAACCATAATGCATTCTAGATCTTTAAACATTACTAGTTAGATTTAATTTCCTTTGAAACTATTATGGGATCTAGCTTCTTGCAGCATTTCTCTGCTCTGTATGTATAAGCATATGGCAGTCTTTCTCCATATGGTACAGCCAGCGTGTGCGATAGATGTATGGTAAGTAGTAATACGCTGAAGTATTCATTTTTTTTTTTCCTAATGAGCTGAGGCTGCCTGAATCTTAGGATGGATATTTGACCTGAAATTGAACTAAATTAGTAATCCCTTTGATACAGACTCTCATGGATTTATAACATCATTTCACCCATTAAGAGGAAAACAAACCTGAAATTATAGAAGAAAGCTTGTATGAAGGGACAAATATCTTTATAACTGACAGAAGGTAGAGCAAAGAATTAAAAGAATTTTTTTGTGGGGAAAAAAATTTTTATAATTCTACCTGAATATGACAGTAAATTTTAATGCCTTTCCATTTCTCTCAAAAACAAGAATGGTGCCTAAAATTTATATAGTGCTTTACATTTTACTAAGTGTTTTCCCATGTAAATTTTCATTGGTGTTCAGAACACCTGTAAGATAAGAAAATTGAATAATATTATTCATATTGTACAAATGAAAAAACACTTGAATCCAAATCTTAGTCCATTTTTTCTCTATAAGAGAAAACAGATATATTTATCCACAAATATCAAATTGTTACACTGTGTGCCTTGAATATATAATTTTTATCTGTCAATTAAATATTTTAAAATAAAGAAGAGGGAAATAGATTATTGTTGCATGCTCAATGCACTTATTTGCTTAATATCTCTATCCCCGCCATATATAAGTTCTGCGTGGTCAGGGACATGTCTGTCTTGTACACTCTAATTTTAGAACCCAGGACAATGCTGCCACACAGTCAGAGCTGAATAAATACTTATTGTATGAAAGAAGTTATAAGACTCTGAGATGGAAGGCAGAGAAAGAAGGCCAGTGAGCAGCTTAGGGCAATAAGTCTGATAAGGAACTCAGAGTCATTCCTGACACTCACAAGGGGCTACATTCCTCTCCCCACCTTCTCACATTCCACCCCTGTGACACCTGACCTACATAGGAAACTCCTTAAAAGCATGTTTACTTAAAAGTCTACTTGGCATTTAGAATACTGAATGAAATTTCCATTTGAGAGTTGTCGCAGGAAAAAAACAATGCTTCTATGTGAGTTCATCTTTTAGTTCTAAGAACATGAGAACTTCATTGGATAACTAAAAGAATGAATCTCCATAATTAACTTTTCTACAAGCCAACAAACATATTTTAAGAATCTGCTGTGTGAAGGACAACAATTTGGCACTTCAAACCCAGCATGTCAACCAATCAGAAATATTCCCCGAACTTGGTTCTCATGCTCTGAAGAGTGTGGTTACAATAGAAAATTTATGCTGAGAATATTGCACTGAAGGTCAGGAAATGTACATCTAGGGAGGGGAGAACTGGATGAATTTTCAGGAGAAACAACCTATCTTCATTGCTATGGATATTTGATGGGTAAGTTAACTACAGAACTCTCCCTGCATTTACCTGCTTGTTTAAGAGAGGGGAAAACAAGTCATAACAAGACCTCAAACACCAGTCACTTTAAGCATGGGAGGCAAGGTGGGGGGTTGAGAGGGCATGTGCATGGGTGCACACGCAAACACACACGCACTGTCCACATTCAAGAGCATGTATGTATTCCCAATGGCGTATCAACAGATTATATTCAATTCCCAGCCTAACTGCAATTCCCTTTTCTCCTAATTAGGAAAGCACATCATAAGGCAATGAGTGACCTTCTTGTAGATGTACACCTCACACCTCTCTAAAATAATCTGTATTACATAATTATATAAATCATTCTTAAACTGCATAAATTAAATTATAATAATCAGCTTCTTGCCACATACCACACAAGTAGTAATACACTCGTCTCTGGGGTCTAGGAAAGGCTGGCCCTGGACTAAATCCTGAAGTTGTCTTTTGATACTCCCTCCTATCCTTTCTGTACCCTCTCCCCTGTATTTTACTAGACTTATGTGATTCTACTATTTCTAATGAAGTTTATGACATCAGTCATTTCTATCTAGGTATAACTGGGTTTGTCATTTTATCATTTTCCCCAGGGATACTTGGATTAGTCATCTATAATTATGAACTAAGGACTCCATCTCCTGTTAAAATAGTGTAAGACATCAATGAAGAGACAAAAAAAAAAATCTGTTGAGATCAACAAACTCTTCTCTATCTACCAGCAACTCTTCCCCACACCACACTGACCTAGCCCTTTTCTACCTGAGATTGCCTGGATTTATGGACAACTATTGAAAATTTAACTATTTCCATTTAATGATAAAACCAAACTCTTAGGTATTAATAAGTAAAACCTAAAGTCAACACCAGTATCATTACTTTTAAGATTCTATGAAATACTAAGTATTATTTCAAAAATACATTTTGTTCATTCTTGATATGGTTCATTTTAACTAAGGAATTTCAATACACAAACTATTGTCTTGCCTAGTATATTATTAATAATATAACATGTATGCAGTTGCATAGATGAGAGAACCTGACTTCCTGTCTTCTGTGCCTAGGAGCATGTTCTCTATGGGACAGTTGAAGCTTGATAGCTATTTAGTAAAATATGCACAGTGCCATCTAGTGATTCTTAATCATTATTGCACAACATAAATGTCCTCATTTTCTAAAATGACTTACTAGCACAACAGTCAGCAGCAACGTGTTTATACAACTGTCAGACTTTTAAAACAGACTTCTTAATAAACTTCCCTCCTAAATCTCAACTTAGCATTTCTCGGTGTTCCTATTTAAATAAGTAAAAGGCTTATGATACTTGTTTCTCAATAATAATTAATATATATTGAATGCTTATTATGCACTGGTCACTATGTGAAGCGCTTTGTGAGGGTTATCTCATTTGACCCCTAAAACAACCTCATAATGGAGGAATTATTATTGTCCTCATTTTACAGATGAAGAAACTGAAACTTAAGGAAGTGAAGTGACTTGCCCACAATCCTAGGGATAGCCAGTAGCAGAGCCCAGACACTGCCCAAGATCCTGCACCCTTCTGCACTGGGATTACACCTCCCAAAGCAGTTACCAATGAAATTAAGTTTCCAAGGAACCTTTACGAAAAAGAGCCTTCCTCACGAGATTTCTAATTATCCAATATAGTAAAATCAATTTAAACTCCACTAACTTAGAATTTATGACAACTAAACTGATTAAGTGTCTGCTTTTATGGCTGGAATATGGTCTGTACTTCTTTTATATCACACACATAATATTACTATGATCAAAATTATGGGTCGATTAATTTATGGAATTTGGGAGACTCAGCTAAAGCTTAGTTTTAGATGCATAGATCTTATAAATTAATAATAAATAGCATAGGATGGCTTTAGATCAGAAGGTGTTTAATTATTTTAACACAAATTACTTATAACACAAATAAGTTTTAACACAAATAACTTCAACACAAATAACTGTATCATTTGTTGAGCATCTATTATGTGCCAGGCCCCACGGTCAGCATTCATAAATATCTTTTCTCTTTTAACCTCACTACAACTCTCTGTGGATGGTATTAGTTTCCTTGTTTATTTAAAAAAAAACAAAGCAATAATAAAATTTATAGAAGTGAAATAACTTGCCCAGTTTTACAGTAATTAGTGGAGCCAAGAATGAAACCTCGGTTTTTGTAACTGCAAAATCTGAATCCTTTCCACTGTGCCACCCCTGGAAAATAAATATACAATATGCATGATTACAGTTTTTTCTGCATACTTCCACCCCCTTGTGCAAAAATACCACGGTCTCTTACTTGCACTAAAACAAGAGGCTCCAGCTACTTCCCACTGCATATCTGTCCGTCTTCATTCCTTTCTTCCCTTGAAGTCAGAAATGATATTTTTAGCTGCATTTCTGATCTTGTCACTCCCCCACCTTAAACCCGTGTCTTCATAGTCAGCATAAAGAGCAAAATCCTTATCATGGCTACATTGCTCCTCCAGCCTTATCTTGCATCCCTGGCCCTATCGTGACCACATCATAATCCTATTTTGTACCTAGCGTCCTGTGTGTCACAGTGTGTCATCACTTCTGATTACCTGTTCTTGTGTGATTATGTGGGTCACACCTGTGTCCCCACTGGACTGTTAACTCCCCAAGGCAGGAACCACATCTGTATTCTTTGCCACTGAGTCCCCTGGCCCTACCACGGTATCTTGCACGTAATTATGAAAACTAGCTTTCATTAAATTGTTTATAATTATCTATTCTCACAGTTAGCCAAAATTAGTATTTTCTTTTTCCTTATATTGAGACTTTGAATGTGTAGAGACACAAATATGGGCATATTTATTTTTAATAACTTTCATATGATTTCTAGATGTTTTATTTGTCCATAATAATAAACAACTATTTTTCTGAGATGACGTGCCCTATTCCAAGTGTTTTCCAGGCATTGTCTCATTTAATGCTCACAGTAACCATCTGAGGGTAGATGCTTTCGTCAGTCCCATTTTTCTAAGACTAAGACTCAGAGAAGTTAAGTAACATGACTGACAGTATACCCAGGATTCGAACCAATGCTTGTATGGTTCTTCACAACTATGCCCTATTGCTTCTTTAGAAATCAAATGCATCCTTAGAAAACACTATTTCACTGTTTTGTCATTTCTTTGTCATTCGCTCATTTAGTCAAAAGACATTTATTAAGCTCCTAGGATGTGTGAGGCACTGTGGTGGGTGCTAGGGGTGTGAACAGTTATCCCGACAGACACAGTCTCTTCCTGTGACACGTACAATACAGAGTGGGAAGTGGGAAACAGACAACCAGCTGGTCCACACGAGAGCACCCACAACATGCTGTGATAGGGAAGAACAACACCCTAAGGTGGCACATAGGAGGGGCACAAAACTTGGAGATGGAGGATCTGCAAAGACATCCTGGAGGAAGTAGAGTTGACAGTAAGGTATGATGGATGAGATGTAGATGAGAAGTAAGCAGGGGCCAGATTGAAAAAAGAAAGAAAGAAGCTTTGCAAGCCATGTTTGGATTTCAAATGAATGGGAAGTTAGTAAAGGACTTTAAGCAGCGTGCAAGTGACATGTCAAGTTTACAGTTCAGAAAGTATTGGAGTGGGGAAAGCATGAAGCAGTCAACCAGTGAGAGACAGTGGCGATAGCATTGGATGATGGAATTTGGTGCTGGCAATACGTGTCCATGAAAATGGCAGGATTAAAGTGATATATAGAAGATATAGAGTCCATAGGACTTGATTATTGATAACACCTGGGAATGAAATCCAGATTCCAGCTGGGACAGGGGACAGGAGAGGTGGTGCCATTCAGCAGGGAGAGAACCCCAGAGCAGGCATGTTTGGAGGGGAGAGATGAGTGTAGGCTGTGCACACTGAGGCCCAAGTGCCAGAGGGACGTTTAGGTGGGCATGCTGGCCACTCCCGTGGTCACTCCCACGGGCCTGTATGATCCCACCCCTGGGAATTCTGAGAGGAGCCCCTATGTTCTACAAAGGCTCACCAGGAGAGACCTAAGTGCCCAGATTCCTCCCTCTGCCAGCAGCTATTTCTCTTGGCTTGTAGCCATCACCCTCCTAAGCTCAAGTTCACAGTCCACGCTCCTCTCTCCAGATGCCTATTTCACATGACCCACAGCCAGGAACCAGGTGAGAATAGTCACCGAGACCAGGCAGGACGATAGGTCTGATGTCATCATCACTGTTCTCTTTGCATCCTGAGAACTAGATCCAAAGGATTCGCAGATCAAATCTATAGAGAATAATTAGAGGAATCCCAGGTCACCCCCTCAATAATTTCAATAAATACATAAATTTCATTCATACATGCTATTTCCCTGGGAGTGCCTTCTTTGCTAAATTGAAAAATTGAATAAATAATGCTAAGAAATACAAATAACTTCCTTGTGGGTTAATATTTTTGATACACAGAGAAGGTTGCAAATTTGAAATCACTTAAATCTGAATTTTTCAAAGTCTAATACATATTTAAGTATTTTAGTTGGTAAGTGATTTGTATTCATCTGCCCCAAATCAGCGATATACTGATACATTTTTCTATTGCCATGACTCACATTATTCATTTGTTCTATGTAATGCATTGTCTACTGTGTGCCAGGCACCACCAGTCTTTACTCCGTGCATTTTGCCATTTTAGGAATACCATTCGCATTTTATAGATGATGAAAACGAGACTCTAAGTCTTAGAGCCTGGAAGTTATGTACTTGTAGTAGAAGAGCCAGATTTGGAACCTAAGTCTTTGGACTCCAACTCCAGTGCTCCTGGAAGTTGACCACCTGTCCCTTCCCTTCATAACACAAAACATTATTTTAAGTAATTATTAAATGTAACAGCAAACATCCAAGTGAAGGACACAGTGAAGGTTCTGCATAACCTGTTTTAGTTTGGGAATTTGCTTAATCCATTGATATCTTAGGTCTCAAAATGTATATAAAGTTAGTTTTGAGAGAAAGATGTTAGGTTTTTGATTTTTTTTAATGTTTAATTTGGGAATAAGAATGTTTGCATGGATTGCTCTCATCCCTCAGAATCCTGTGGTTAGAGATCCTGCAGTTAAACTTGGCCTGAGAGAAGACAGTCTGACTGCAAAAGACTCGGTTGGTTGGTTGGTTGGTCGGTTGGCTTGTTTGTTTTTGAGTGGAACGAATTGGTGATAAAGTTCTTCTGTGCCAAAAGCGAGAAATGGCAGATCTGTTCTGAGAAACAAAAGTAAAGAGAGGAACCAAGAAAACACATAGCTCAATGCCAGGCACCCATGGTAGGAGCTCAATAGATGTTAGTTTTGTTTTTTAAATACAGTGTCAGAAGTGAGCAAAATGGGGACAAAAACTAGAGACCTGCTTTGTGAAATTTCTCTATGAAATATGTACTTAGATATATGCACCCCCTGTATGCCATATATGCATATATCTAAGTACATATTTCATAGAGAAAAGACAAAATATTTATTTGCAAATGCAAAGGCATAATGAAAAGGGAAACTTAAACTTGGTGAAGATACAGAGGAGTCCTCATACACTGCTGATGGAAATGTAAAATTGTATAACTACTTTGGAAAACACTTCGGAAGTTTTTTTTAAAAATTAAAAAACTGCCATACAGCCCAGCTTTTTCATTTTTAAGTATTCACTAAAAGAAATGGAAGCATATGTCTATACAAAGACTTGTACATGACTGTTCATAGCAATTTTATTCAGAACAACCCAAAACTGGAACAATCCCAATGTCCATCAGCAGGCGAGTTAATAACCAAATGTTGATATGTACATATAATATGATACTGTTCAGCAGTAAAAAGGGGCAAACTCTTGATACATGCAGCAACACAGATGAATCTCAAAATAGTTACACAAAGTAAAACAATCCAGATTTAAAAAAAAAAAGAGTACATACTATGTAATTCTGGTTATTCAGAATTCTAGAAAATTGTGACAGAAAGCAGGTTATTGATCGCTCGGGGTGGGGAGGAGCATGAGGAAACTTTTGAGGGTGATGGACGCGGTCATCGTGTCGGTCATGGGAATGGTTTCTGCGATGTCATAACAAGACCTCAGGGCAGACAGGGAAGAAAGTAGAAACAGATTTCTTGACTATGCTAGTAAAAGTAACCATGATTTAAATCAGCTAGTCAGTAATGTGGCCAAGAAACTGCTTGTTCTTGACCAGGTTAGTTAAGTAGTCCGTGACTTAGTTCTGCTGCTGTGTTGTATAAATAACTTTTCCTTTTTCCCTGATCTTCCTGGCTGCCTTAACTTTCCCTTTTTTCTTATTTTAAACTGCATACTACTTAAAAACATTGAAATAAATGAAAACATTTTAAATACTCAAATGCAATTTTATATCCTTTCGAACACAGGAATTTAAGTGTTGGTCTTCTCTTCTTTTTGAGGGGGGCAGAGTGGACACAGGGGAGATGCTTTTAAACCAGGTAGACTCGGACTCAAATGCCAGTTTTGCCATTGACTGGCCTTGAACCTTTACATTTCTCAGTTAACTTCCCTGATCCTCAGTTTGGTTTTTTTTTTCACATATAACATGGTGATAACAGCCATATTTCAAGGGTCATTGTGAAGATTATAAATAATCTATAGTGGATAATCTATCTACCTTGGCATTGAGTAAGTCATTTGCTTGCTATTATATATTACACACCACATCTATGTTGCACAGTCTATATATTGCACAATCTGTATATTGCATAGTTTATGTTTATTTATTTATGTCAACCCCTATGACAGCTGAAGGCAGGTGAGAAGACTAGAAAAATCAGGGCAGATAGATAAGTAAAGTAATGTACTTGCCTTCCATGCATTTGGGGCTGATGTGTTCACTCTGATTTAATTGTAGTGCACCTGGTGGACATCTGGAATGTCATAGAAGCATTGCGGGAGAATGCCCTGAACAATCTGGACCCAAACATAGAACTCAACGTGGCCCGCTTGGAGGCTGTGCTCTCCACCATTTTTTACCAGCTCAACAAACGGATGCCAACCACTCACCAAATCCACGTGGAGCAGTCCATCAGCCTCCTCCTTAACTTCCTGCTTGCAGCCTTCGATCCGTAAGCACTCTCTGAACGTCTGTTGCCCTCTGCATGTTTGCTTTCCATTTCCTCTCCTACTTCTCGGTCTTTTTCCCAAGTAATTTTCTAGAATAACTCTCTTTTTTCCTCATCAGATGTTTAAGTCAATAAAGTCTCCATGTGTTTAATATAAATTTTAACTCCTATGGAAAAAACTAGAGAGGAAAATGGTGCCATAGGAATTTGAGGACAATTGTGTTTTATGTGTTGACCTTTATTTAACTCATCTCATGCTTCCTGGAAGCTATGGATGCTTGAGTGTGTTGCCTGTGGAGCGACTTAATGAAGTGTGAAGTGAGAGGATTTTTTTAACTAGCTTCTCTGCAAATTGTTTAAGACAGTGTTTTTGAGATGCCCTAACAGGGCCCTAGAGCAAACAGGGAAGAAACTGGAAAGGGTTTCTAGACCAGTCTAGTCAAAGTAACCATGACTCGCATTAAACGGACTGGTCAGTAATGTTCCACCATAAAACAATGGGATGCCATCCACAGCCCCAGGTGAAACTCAGCCTCATCATTGCATAATTTTCCCTCATAGAATCAGAGAACTTCAGAGCTGACTGAGATCTTAACGACTGTTCATCCAAATCTCTCATTTTACAGATGAATGAACTGAAGCACAAAGAGATTGTCCTTTGTCTACAGTCTCAGCATGTTAGTGGGAGAGTAGGGACTTAGGTATTCAGCTAAGGTTTCCTTTCCGAGGCATATGCAGCAGCATCATGAAATGTAAAAACTCCCCTGAATTACATTAGCAGCCTAAAATTTCAAAAGGGCTTTTGCCAATAGCCTCTAGTCTGGACGTAGAATTGCCCCCTCCACATTCACTACTCGTTTCGAATATTAAAAAGGAAAATTGCTAACCTGACCTTTTGGCAATCACAGTTTAAGATGCTCGGAAGATTTTGCTTAGTCTCATTGTCTGGCCAATGCCTGGGAGTATTTACCCCAGCAGTGGAGATGTTCCACTCAGGCTAATGGTATTAATTTTATGCAACTCACAAAAGTCACCAGCTGTCACTTTGCAACCTAGAGTGTTAACAGAATAGTTCCTGCTCAGTTTTACCAGCGTACATTATTGTCTCCATGATGTTTATATCTTGAGAAATTCTCGAATTGAAATAAACAATTTTGAAATGAATAGTCCAGGTTGGTAGACTCCTTGCTTTGACTGTGCAGACTTTACAACCAGACGTACTGCTCTGGCCTAATCGCTATGGCAACCAGGTGGTGGGGCAGGCAAGGAAGACTGTGTTTCCACATCACAGGCAGCAGAATGGAACCAGGCCATGGAGTTTCTGTAACAGCATTTCCATCCTGGCCCCTTAACAAGCTTTCAGACTCACCACCAAAGACTTCAGGGGACTTATTTGTTAGAAGTGTTAATGGTAAATGTAAAAAGAAATATAATTTCCCACTAAATCCTGGAGTATTGCTAGAGGATTCATAAGGAATCAAAGCTAAAGAATAATTTACACCCATTCCATAAATACAAAAACAGGACCAGATTAATAATAAGGAAGTGGGTGCTTTCTGAAACATATGAGACTCACACTAATAGGCTTAGATTTTTCACTTTTGTTTAGAAATATTAGTTAGATCATTTCTAAGTATAGAGCTATAAATGTCAGTAGCTAAATAGCTACTGACAATATAGCTGAATCGTTTCAAGACTGATGAATGCTAAGTTTAAGGACCATCCCAAGGTAAGGAGACATTCACACAAATGTTCAGAAGAAATGTTTATTTGGTGCCTTTTCTTCTTATAGATGGGAAGGCCCCTGATGTATACTTTCAGTAATCTCATTGTAGTATATTTATAAAGACATCTGCATAGAAAAATTTCATTGCAGAGATTTATAAACACATCCACATAGAGATCCCAGTCTGCAGCTATTTATGCTTTCTGCGTAGCAATGAGTATAGGCAGTCCTAATGACACTGGAATTTTCCATCTGATGGCACGGAATTTGGGGTGTGAAATGAAAGCAATCAGGAAGTACAACTTACTGAAAATATAACTTAAAAGTGAATGTAAGTAGAGGAACTTACAAATAAAATGAATGTTCTACTCTATTTCTTATAATAGTAAACTCCTATTTATCCAAATGAGATCCAGTATGGAAATCTGATGTCATTTCCTGCCACCTGTCCCATGACAGAGCCCAAGTGTTTAAGAGTAGCTTTTGTATTTTGGCAGACATGAATGAATCTGATACTGGTAAAACAAAGATGTGCTGTTGCTGTTATAGAATCACTGAATCATTTAGGGGATTTTCTCCTGTTTGCTGTATTTTAAATGGACATATTTAAAAAAGAAAAAATCCAAAATAAAAATTAGAGGTATCATAAGAATTTGGACACTAAAGACATGATATTAAAAAAAAGATACTCAAAAATCTTCAGGTGTTGAAAAAGAAGACAGTACAGCAATTTAAACTCACGAAGAATAATAAATTGCATTCAAACAAACTTGATCATGTTTCCAGTGGTGTCTTAAAATTCACCAGACCCAGCCAGTTGGACTCTGCCAAGAAAATGGTAACCTGAAATGAAGATTAAAGCCCGGTTTACTTGGATGTATCCCTGGGAATCAGACTCACCTTCCTACAACCATAGTTCCCCCAAAATAGCACTCACTTCTATCCAAAACAAATATATACCTGGGTCTCAGTTCTCTATTATGGTCTACTTCCTATAGACCATAATCAGTTTTTGGGTTATAAGGGTTCTCTGCTTTTGGCCAAGTCAGCCTCTTAGAAGATATGGTACATGGCGACATATGCAGGATGATTTTTATAATGTCAGGAGGTGGCAGTGGACTCTAATGGCCTATGCTCATGCTTGCCATTCTGTCACTGAAGAGATAATCCCTTGAATCTAGAAGACTTTTCTTTTTCCTGACTTTCCTTGTAAAAATGGCTGTATTCCTGGGAGGGGATCACCCACTGAGGGATTACCAACCAACTTCTTTTTTTTATTATTTATTTATATTTTTAAAATTTTAATTTCTTTTTTTTTTTTTTTTGAGACAGAGTCTCACTCTCTTGCCTGGGCTAGAGTGCCGTGGTGTCAGCCCAGCTCACAGCAACCTCAAACTCCTGGGCTCAAGCAATCCTTCTGCCGCAACCTCCCAGGTAGCTGGGACTACAGGCACGCGCCACCATGCCCGGCTAATTTTTTTCCATTTTTAGTTGTTTGCCAATTTCTTTCTATTTTTAGTAGAGATGGGGTCCCGCTCTTGCTCAGGCTGGTCTCAAACTCCTGAGCTCAAACGATCCTCCCGCCTCAGCCTCCCAGAGTGCTCTGATTACAGGCGTGAGCCACCGCACTCGGCTACCAACCAACTTCTAAGCAGATCTTTCCATGGCCAGAAGCTATCTTTTCTAGGGTCTCTAGGGATGCAGATGGGTATGCCTGGGAAGGATGGAAAGAGAGGTCTCAGAAGATGGAAGCAAGGGCTGAGATGAAAAAAGGTACACTAGGAAATAGCCGGAGCTTGAGCCAGTCTCTTCCTCTTGTCTCTTTCCTCCTGTTCACCCCAGGAACTGGCCTGCAACCTTCCCTTCTTTGCTGCCAGGTACCTTCCATCTGAGGCTCTCTCCTTCAGAATCCACTAACAACCTGGCAGCAGCTTTTTCTTTCACCTTTTGTTCATATTCCAATGGGGGGGAAAAACTCACTGAAGTGTTCTAAGGATGTTTTCTGTTACTATGTTTTAGAAAATAGAAAATAACTAACTCAAAAGAAAAACAACATTGCAGAAAGTTACAGGATGAAAATAATTCTTAAAAGTCTATCATGGGCAGCCTTTTGGAGAGGTGCACTCACAAACTCTGATACTCTGTGGAGCCCTTTGCCTCTCGTAGCCGAGTTGACTGCCTTCCCCAGGTCTCACTGTTCCTTGTGCATGATTCTGCTGTTCTCTCATAGTGCCTGGCTGACTGTTTACATGACTGCCTCCTACTTTAGGGGGGACCATATCTTCTTATTCTTTGTATGCACAGCACCTGAGAGCAACACAAGAATGAAAATGAAAATCAAAGGTTGATCTTTCTTAGCTCTTGTCACACTAATTTCTTTTCATTCTTTTTCTACTCTTTGGTGTATTACCAAGACCAGTGAATCCCAGTCACCTATATTCAGACCCTCTATTTTTACCTCTGCTCCACAGAGAAAAAGCCAAGTGTTCGTGGTTACGAATGTGGGTGATGCTATTTTTACAAAAGACTTCAATGTACTTCTCTTACTTGTGTCTTCCTTCCCTGGGAAACACTAACAACAACTTTAGTCTTGACTTAATCTCATTTCAATTCAGTAGTGTCTTCCTTCTTGGGACAGTTCTTCATAAAGCAGGTTCTGTGACAGTGGCCTAGTTTTAGCCAATATCATTTCCATATATATTCAGTCTCTCAAAAATCATAGTAGGACAATAATAAGTATTAAAAGGAAGAGCAGTTTTCCTGTTTTAGTGGGTCTTAAGCTGCAGTCTTAATGCCAATTCCCTAATGATACAATATATGTCTCTGACAATATAATAATCATAATAATAACTAAGGTGTATTCAGCATGTACTGTGTGCCAACAATCTTATTGATTTGGCATCATATTGTTATAATTTTCCATGTTGAGATGATAAAGCTGTGACATAAGGAGGTTAAACAATTTGCAACTTCATACTAGATGGGGTGAACTGGGAAAAAATCATTTTGCTTCAGGAATCAAATCAGTTTAAATTCAGCTCTGTTCATGCTTTCTACTTTGTTTTCTTTAATGAGAATTAATGTACTTTTTTCTCCCTGACTTATCCTGCTTATTACAGGATATTATTATGCTCCCAAGTCTAGCCTTTCCAGTTTGTGGTATTTAGACATATTTGAAAGAGGGTGTATGAAAAAAAAATATTTGGACTTAAGTTTTACATTGTAGCATTAGAGTCCATTCTATGACAGCTACCAAGAGCTACAAATCCATCGTATAATAGTCTTATGTAGAGAATACAAAATCCTGGGATTTTCCTCTTTATTAGACATAGCACACCTTGTTGAGCCATTTGAACAACGATTCCCACTGCTGAGGCCCCGACGCTGCAAAAGGCACCACAGAACTATTTCAAATGTGTGGATACAAAATAATTTGAAACTCTGCCAAATCCTTCTGCCTTCTGAATTTTAAAAATGATTCTGATATTTAATGCAAGATGTACTACCAAGTACACAGCCATTTCTCTGTGAGCCAACAAAATGTATTGTTCATGTTTGATACTATGTAGATATGTACGCGCAAAGGAAAGAGAGAAAAGTTATATAAAACCAAATGTTCTTCTCTTTTCTTTTAATATCTATATGGCCAAAACTAGATATTCAAAACAGTGTTTTTTCTTGGCGTGGTGAGTTTTTTCTTAGCACATCTTTAATTCAAGATGTCCATAGAACATTCTCCTCTAGTAACTCAAATTTTGTTCTGGCAAAAAACACTTTGTTCAAGGTTCCTACATGCTGCTAAAATGGAACCACGTCCCAAAGAATTTTCACAATTGCAGATAAATTGAATATCTTTAATGTCATTCATCTTTTGTCTGACTTACACTTTAGATGAGTCACAGATGGAATTTCAACAGGGTAGAGGAGACATCCCAGCAGTAACGGCCCCTTTCATTCCAGAGAAACCCCTGGCAAACTCCTCTGGCCCAGGAATATGTGTTCTTTTCCCAGATGTTTTGCTAACATTGTGGGGAGCCCAAAGAGATGCTCCCCACATGGTCCAAATAAGAGGTTTCTGTCTGTTCACAGGTTAACTCCACTATCCCCAAAACAAGAGTAATGTATGTGACTACTTCTAAATTCAAGGCTTCACACAACTGCACAATCTAATAGTAAGGGCTGTGAAGTCAATCATTATAATTTTTACTCAAACACTTTATATTTCTCAGCATAAATCTTAAGTAGTAAATCAGAAATTTTCTTTTTCCTGATGCATTCATTAATTTAACTAACAAATGTTAAGAGCGTGCTATGTGCTAGGTGCTCTGACAGGCTGGGGATAAATGATAAGACGAGATGAAGGGAGATGAGATGCCCTTTGTAAAAATGTATTGTATTAAAATTAACTTTCTCTGCCCCTTTCTTTCCAATATATTATGAACAAATGGAGGGTAGGAGCCACATCTTATTCATCTGTATATCCCCAACCTCCAGGACAATGCCAATAAGTATTTATTGCGTGACTAAATGAATGATACATAAGAGCAAAATAATTTTCAGATAAAAATTATGACAGAGGCATGTTGTAGAAGCAGAGGGAAGGAAGAAATTCTCTCCGTTAATTAAGCCATCAAAAATGTGTGAGAAAGAGCAGTTTGAATGCTATGCCTCTGCTTATCAAAAATGCTCACCAAATGTTTTTTGTAAAACATGTTGGTAAAAGAAGAGTTTCTGGTTTTAGTACTCTTAAATAGAGAAATAATTTCTCCTGCCTGTTCAAGAAAGCATTGGTCAGATTTCAAATCTCACTTTTGAGGACCTGCAATTTATCATGGGATTTTGTAACCTCAAACAGGAAAATCTCTTGACAATTCGGCAAACATTTCCTTTCTGTTCTGAGCTGAGCCTAGCACCCCAGACCTATCAATACTTATTTGTTTTTTTCCTTCTCGTCAAAGGCAAATTTTCCCTTCCCTGCAACTTGAAGCCTCATAATGCATTGCATTTTGAAGACTGCATTATTGCTATATTAGTCCTAATATTCCATACCTTGTGGACTTTTCTGTTCTCATTATTTGAGCGATGTTACAGTTTAGGAAAAGAAGCCAGTTATTTCCTGAAGTCAGATCTTTGATACTTCCAGTTATCTATGTAATTGAGAATGCAGGGGACAGGAATAATTTTGAATAAGATGGTTTTCACAAAATCACTGAATTTATATTACTGCTACCTGCTCTAAAATTAGTGAACAATTTACAGAGTGGCCATTACAAATTCTGGGGGTACCCTATTATAATGATTAATTCCCATTCCTTAATATAAGAAATTTATGGATCATTAGCTCTGTGTGAAACAAAGTGCTCAGCACTAGGAATTCAACTAATTCAGAAGGTATCATCTCTGCCCAAATTCAATCACTTTGCAGACATGTAAGTAAACTAATCAAGGTCACTCAGTGTGTCAGGTGCCACATAATAAGTAAAAGTGAAGAGAAGAGTGATTTCCTGGATGTGAACAGCCAAGAGAAAAGCTGTTTTCAGAGCAGGGCAAATGATGATATTGAGCAACGTGTTGACAAATGAGTGCGGGGGTGGTAGGCAGACCGTGGTGGGAAGGGCAGGGGCCAGAAGGCATTGAACAGTGTGACCGGGGTACAGAAATGGTAGCGGGTGAGACTAGAGGAAATCACTACATACACCACGAGAAAAAGTTAGAACCTCATCCTGTGGGCAAAAGGATGTAAGGGGTTTTTAAACAATGAAAAAATAGGGTCAAATTTGTACATGAGTGTGCAAGCAGAGAGGTCATTTTAGAGCTTATTACAGTGTTAAAGCAAGAGCTGACAAAAGCAACAACAGGAGGAATGGAAAGATGGGAATCAATTCAACATACACTGAAGAGGTTATGTTTGAGTCCCTCAAACATTAGTTCAAAGCAGTAGTGAATTTAGGAAGAGCAGGAAACTTAGGGTGACCCCCGCTCCAGGATTCATTTTTGGATAAGTAAGTACATGGTCGTTGTAACAACCAGAAGAGGGAATATAGAAGGAAGAGTAGGTTAGTATTAGGGTTAACCTGAGTATTATGGAAGAGCTCTGTAAAAATGATGAGTTCTATTTTGAACATACTTGGTTTGGCATGAGGTATGTAAGTGGAGACTTCCAATAAATGATTGCATAAGTCTGGTGCTCGGGCTTTAAAATATAAATGGGAGAGTCGCTAGCATAAGGTTCAGCTGATTTTGCATTCTGGCTAGCTATGTTTCAGGTATTATGCTAAGAATGACAGCAACAAAGATAAATAGCAAATGACCCCTCTCTGAAGTCTAGTAAGGAACAAGACCACAATTATTTGTTGTATCTTATTCTAATATATCAGGTATATGAATTTTATTCCTATAAATGATTTATTCTGTATGCTAAAACCTTGTCAGTTCAGACTTTACTTACCTTTCAGCCACATTATTATTTTAAATAACTCTTTTGATCATTCCTAAGAGAGCAGCTATCAAAGAAATGAATTACTAATATGATATGCTTTCTGATTCTAAGTACATAAGAATAAATAGTTTATTCTAGCTGATACAAATAATTTAGCTGAAACATTATGCTTCTTACAGTATGCCCTTTATATCACATTTTGTGAAGGACAGGTTTACTATACTTCCTGAATCAATGAAGATCTGGCAGCGCCTGTGTCATTTGGGTAGAAAGAGAACCATTCAAACAGAGCTCTTACTTCCCTCGTTTAAAATTCCAGCTCTCTTTGAAAAGTAAATGTATCACATAAGCACAGTTGGCTTGTGGGTAGGAAATAATGGTTGAAAAAAAATGTGTGATGACAAGTCCCCAGAGTTACCCTAACCTCAAATTCAGGAATTCTCTTTTAAACAAAATGCTGTTTCTGAAGCTTCATTTAAATAACTTATATAGACTATGCAATTATCGTGCACAAAATTATTTTATGAGGCCCAAAGTGAAAAGCATGTTCTGCTATTTAAATCCAAGTTAGCTAGTGCATATTCTCATGGCTATCAGCCCATGTTTTGAGCAAGTGACACATACAAAGAAGATTATATATAGAAGATTCTGATGTCTCTTGAGAAAAAGGAAACATTGAATAGACAATTTTACAGAAATGTGCATTGAATTGTATTCACAACCTTTTCCAAAATGGATGTGTTCACATAATGTCTGCAACTATGTACCCTGTGATTTCTACAGAATAGAAAATGTCAAACCTTGTTATTGGAAGTGCTCCAAATGACATCATGTTTTTTTTCTATTGTCATTAAACAGGGAAGGCCATGGTAAAATTTCAGTATTTGCTGTCAAAATGGCTTTAGCCACGTTGTGTGGAGGGAAGATTATGGACAAATTAAGATGTAAGTTGTTATTCCTTGTGTCTCTCTTTGCTCGTGCCTCCTCAGTACCACATCTTTCTCTTCCCCGCTGCTAGTAATACTATGTTTCCCTACCCATTTGTGTCTTTCCTCATTTTGTGAAAGTTGTTTGAAACACAATCTTCATTGATCTTTGGATTTTGTCATAAAGATGTTTTCATATTAGATACATGTTAATGAAATGAATGCTTCTCTCTTCTTACAACCTACTGAGCATCACCAACTGAACTCGGTCTGATATTAAAGTAAGATTGACATGAGCCTTTATGTACATTTTGTCTCTGTGGTAGAGTTTTTTGACCAACAACACAGTGAAAATTGTTTGTTTGTTTTAGGTAAAGAAGCTGAGACTTAGAAAGTTAAATTAAATCACACAGCTAAGATAGCACCAGGATTTAAACTCTGAGTTTTTTCCTACACCACTGGTTCTCATATTTTAGTATGCATCAGAATCACCTAGAGGGCTTAATAAAACATATTTCTGGATCCCACCCCCAGAATTTCTGACTCAGCACCCTAGAGTGGGGGTGGGGGACAAGGATATTTATTTTTAACTGGTTTAAGATGATGTTGATGCTGCTGTTTAAATGAAAAATATCCACTTAATCCTATCTCTTCCCCTAAATATTGTGAGTCTGGGTTATAATGCTGTATTATAAAGGGCCCTGCCATGGGAATTGGGAGTTCCAGAGTATAAGCCTGGCAGTGTGACTAATGGGCTGAGTGACCCTGTGAACATTTACTTCACTTCTTTATTCCTCAGCTTCCCTCTGAATCCTAAATGTAGGGATTTCATTAGCTACTTTTAGAGTCACTCCTAGCTGCAACCATCTGTGCACAACTCACAGGTGTGAAGCTCACCTGCTGTCTGTGAGCTCCTGAGTGAGATTTCTTGTTCCTTGATACACTGAGAGGGAAAGAATGAAGGAAGACACAGATGAAAACCCTTTATTCCTTTGACTTTCCCCCAGACTTGCTCCAAAGGAGAGTTATTTCATTGGACCAAAGCCCCAGGTAACGAGACAGCTTCCCTCACTTCCAGAGGCTTCCTTTTGTGGAATAGCCCAATGCAGCCAGGATTCACAGAAGCCCAACCAGATCTTGGGAGGCTCAGTGTAGTTCTCTTTCATTAGCCTGAAAGATACAGAAAATAAAAAACTATCTACCTTAGTGCTTGATTGAAAGATAATAGCTAAGATAGATGGTGCTGGAACCGATGGCCTTTAAAAAAAAGAAAAAATAGCTTCACAGGAGTTTGAGGCCAGCCTGGGCAACATAATGAGGCCCTTTCTCTACAAAAAAAAAAAAAAAAAAATACGAAAAATTAGTCAGGCTTGCTGGCATGCACCTGTAGTCTCAGCTAGTCTGGAGGCTGAGTGGGAAGGATCACTTGATCCCGGGAGTTCGAGGCTACAGTGAGCTATGATTGTGCCCCTGCACTCCAGCCTTTAGAGACCCTATCTCTAAAAAAAATAATAATAATAAAAATTAGCTTCAGAGTAATCCAGGAGGCATTTCCTCCAGGGTTAAGGTGGGAAGAGAAAGTTTAGCAAAATGAACCAAGGCAAATGAAGAAAGGCCTGAGGGCTTTGCCTGCTGAACTCACGTCATAATGGGCCATTCATCATGAGGACATTAGATCTTGAGAAACATTTCCAAATACTTATTCAATATATCGATAGGTACCTGCATACAAGAGTCCCATATTAAAATAACCTTGAGGAAAACTGAGAAAACCAGCCTTATGCACTTCAGAGCTCCTCCGAGCCTTTCACGTACCAGGTTAGTTCTGAGCCCTCAAGGTCCCAGGTGTTTGCATCTTTCACCCAGATTTCCTCCATGGCAGATTTCATCTTCCTTCTGTAGGTGAGACAGGGTGCAGCAATCTCAAGAGCCACATCTCACTCCAGAGGTCCCCTAGCCATTAAGTCTTATTGCCCAGGGTGCCATCACAGCCCAATTACTACACCAATTATTGTTAAGACAAAAGGCAAGATGGGGATGATCATGGAGCTACTTTCTCCTCCTGGGCTAGGAAGGGCTGTTTCTTCCCCTTGGCCCAGGAACAAATTTCAGACCAACACAGATGAAGGAAATGGTTGTTGGGTAAGGAACTAGAAATGTCAGCACAGTTACAATGCTGGAAATACAACTAAATTTTTGACCAGATCCTTGCCAGCTGTCAAAACCCTTGCAGTTCTCCTGCAGGTCCGGGAGTTCAAAGCACGCAATGTAACTGCTAAAGTGCTTTCTTTCTCCTCACCCCATCCCAGCACCCTTCAAAAGACACACTCAGCAAAGCATACATGCTCTCCAGTGGCCAAAGTCAGTCCTCTCAGTGCAGTGAAATAAGCAACAAATGCATGAGTCTCATTGGAGGCGAACTAAGTCCCCCAGTCTGCAAAAACAAGCTTCACAGTGTCACAAAGTCTGTAGGAAAACAGATAATGTGACCCCAATATATCCCATCTCCCCCTTCAAGAGCCATAGAACTGAATCACAGTCTCAAGTGTCACCGTTTGCATAGTTAATCCCAGGGAGATGGTTTTAGTGGTTTCCGGGTAACTTGGTTGAAAGCAATTTGACCAAAAACGATTTAGCTAAAAGCAATTTGGTTGGAAGAATCTCTCCAGAATATTATGTTGGTCAGAAATGAATATCCTAGCTGGGCCCCTGTAGTCCCAGCTACTTGGAAGAGTGGGGCAGGAAGATCACTTAAGCCCAGGAGTGTGAGGTTGCAGTGAGCTATGATGATGCCACTGCACTCTAGCCTGGGCAACAAAGCAAGACCCTGTCTCCAAAAAAAAAAAAATATCCTTAGTCATCATTATTTCTGGTTTCAGTGATAATTATTGACTGAATGAGCAAAAATGAGCAAATCTACCCACATACAGCAGTGACTTCCCCTTGATGAGTGGAATTGTGGGTGTTTTCATAGTCTTCTTTTTCTGGCTTGCATTTTAATGATAAAACAGGCAAGGTTGTGATTTTCTGCATTGTTTTTGTAATAAGAAAAAGTGAAATGAAGGGATATGGAATTTTTCAGGGTTTGAGTGTTTTGTTTTCCCCTTCTTTAGATTTTTCTAATTCACTTTAAGCCAGTATGCCAGCTGTGCTTGTTTGGCAATTTTTCTATTTTTGTGCATAGGGATGAAGGATATTTAGTTTGGTCCAACTAGTCCCTTATTGTTAGAGAGCACAAAGCAAGAATAATTGCCTGGAAATAAATTAGAAATTTTAAAAAACAAAAAAGGAGAAAGCAGCAGAAAATTTGAAGCTGACGTTTTTTGTAAATGCTTTAAAATGCATTAAAAGGAACAACAACCCCATGTTGTACCACAATTGCTAGTAATCAGGGCTACCGTCAACTAGTAGGCAGGGTGTTCATTGTGTAAATCCAAAGAGCAGCATGGACACAGCCTAGGATACGAAGAGCGCCCCCTGCAGTCGTGGGCCATAGCAACCTACATGTAAACTCACCTAATATACTACTTCTCTGTCAGATTGTTCCTGGCCTACTTATAAACTGTTGTTTTAATGGGTTGGAACACTTGTTTATACTTCTGCCTTGGGGGCTCCTGGAAAGTCATAAGGATCTTAAGGAATTCTAAATTCAGTGCTCTAAGGATGCTATGTCATGTGCTGTTCTAATGCTTTAGGGAGGATTTGTTTCATTTTGTTTAAAAGACTAGTATTATAGCAAACACCCTGTATTTATTGAGTTTCTATTACTGAACTGATTGTTCTGCCCCCAAGCTGACCCCAGGGTAATGTTTCTAATGCACTGGCCTGCTTTAAATTTTTCAGTATCTCCCTCCACATTTCTGAACACTATCTAAACTCCTCAGTAAAATTCAGCTATAAAAAAAGAATGAAATCCTGTCATTCGTGGCAACATGGATGAATCTGGAGGACATTATGTTAAGTGAAACAAGTCAGGCACAGAAAGATAAACACTGCGTGTTTTCATTCATATGTGGGAGCTAATCAAAATTGAGCTCATAAAATTAGAGAGTAAATTGTGGTTATTAGAGGCTGGGAAGAGTAGGGAGGGGAGGATAGGTAGAGGCTGGTTAACAGATATGAAATTACAGCTAGATAGGAGGAATAAGTTCCAGTGTTCTGTAACACTGTAGGGTAACTATAGTTAATAATTTATCATATATTTTCAAAAAGCCTGAAGAGAGGGTTTTGAATGTTCCCAACACAAAGAAATGATAAATGTTTGAGGTGATGGATGTGGTAATTACCCTGATATGATCATTACACATTGTCTACATGTATTGAAATATCACTCTGTATTCCATGCATATATACAATTAGTACACGTCAACTAAAAATAAAAGGGAAAAAATTATATATTAATAAAAGAAAAGAAATGCAAACAGGAATAAATCAATAAATTAATGCCTTAATAGAACTTTCAAAGCTCTTCATATCTTAGCCTCACCTCCCACCATGCCTTTATGTGCACCCAAGGCCTCTGCCAGAGTAAACTCCTTGGAGACCCTTGAGTGCACCATGCTTGCGTTCATCTCCATGCCTGTGCACATCCCGATCCTATTTTCTAAAACCCACCCCCTCCTCTGTGCCTGATTAGCCCCTAATTGTCCTTTGTATCTGGCCCAGAAATCCCCTCTGTAGAAAATCTTCCCTGACCTACTCCTCCTTCTGGGAACCTGCTCTCTGAGCTCCTGCTGCATCCTATACACCTACTGTTCCAGTGCTCACACCACAATGTTACAACATATGATGCTCTGTGATGCATCGTGTAAACTCCCCTATTACTCTCAATACACTGGGACTTCCCAAAGGGCAAGAACTACATCCTGATTTTTCTGTATATTCATTGCTTAGCATACTTTCACACATTTAGTATGTGCTAAGTTAATGTTAGTTGAATGAATCGATGAATATAAATCCTTCTAAAGTATCTGTCATTACATGGTGCTGTAGGAAATACAAATGTGGTTTAGAATATGATCTGGAACCTTACAGAAAAATCTCACTGGGGAGGCGAAGCCTAAACATATGAAGTAGATGACAGGATAATGCAATATGAAATTAATAGTAGAAAGAGCTAACATTTCTGTACTGTGTCCTACCTGCCAAGCACTATTCTGAGTGGTTCGTTCTACTATTAATAACTAATTTAATCCTTGAAATAACCCTCTATTATATTAATATATAATAATATATACACACATGTTATAGGCATATTACTTCTGTGTGTGTGCATACAGAGGGCCCAAAGCTAAGGTACAAGCACATATCATTTTGATAGCTTCCTTAGAATCCCTTCATTTCTCTTTAAAAACCTGAATGGCCATTAACAGCCACTTCCTTTAATCCCAGCAATCTAGCCCTATTTTGGCTAGTGCTTAACAGATCTTCATCAGCACAAATGAGTTTAATATTAGTTTCAGGTTTGTGAAGAGTCATTCTTGGTACTGCTCCTGGCTTTTGCTCTAGGTAGAAAGGTTGTCTAAATTCTTTCAGTGGGAGATTTGAAAAGCCCAGGCTACTTTCCAAAACATGCCCTGACCTAGAAAGTCAGAGCCCAGAAGATAATTTTGCTGACCGTGTTTCACCAAGCAACCTGCCCCAGAACAAACAAGATGGCAGCTCTCATAAGAAAGTCAGAAAGTCCTGGGTTTCTTTTTATCCCTTTCAGTTGAAATTCTTGAGTTTCTGTATTTGGAATTACATAACAGTTTTTTTCTGTTGGAAACATCTCTTTTGTTAGTTTGTTTGTATTTTGTCTAGTAATAATGGCACATAAGAGATAAAATTCACCGAGTAAATAACATTGTGGAGGTGGATAAGAACATTAATTTTTTTTGCTCAGATAGAATTTCCATAGCCTCATCATTAATAAACCTTTTGAAACATAGTAGAAATCCTTTATAACTGGAATATTTAATAAAAATAAGAGTCAATTCACATCCTCAAAACATAATCCAATAAAAGCCTGTGATATGCTTAACATCTGACTTCGGTGTAAAAACAACATCCCCAAATTGCATTTTGACCTTGAACAATTAAACGCAAAATGAATGGAGGTAGCACGTTGCACTAACAACAGTTTATCCCAGGAGCTGTGCTGGCCTAATGACAATCTCGTTAGCATGGTGATAAACTATATAATAGCAAACCCTTTCATTCCAGTAGTGATTTCCACAGAGGAATTTCAAAGTACCTTGGGAAATTATGCCATTAATATTCATTAAGTGCACATAGTGGCAGTAACTGAAGAACAGAGGTTCAGTGAAGTCACAGGTTCTTCGGAGAATTATCCAGGACCCTGTTTCCACCTCACTGATCACCCGCAAGGCTGGGCTTTCTCTTCACCACATGAGTCAAAAGACCCTTCCCTGTAAATCAAGTGCCTTCTACCCAGAATGCTATGATTTATCGAAAGTTTTCTGCTTCTGTAAGAAGTTAACCAAGTGTTATCCCCATTGTGTCTTTCATTTTTCAAGTATCTTAAGCCAAAATCCAAGTTTTAGTAATAATATAGACGGGTAAATTGCTAGCTATTAATAGATAGATACACACACACCCGAACTTTGTAGTAAAATTTTCCTTGTATTTCAAATGAGGTTAGCATATTTCTCACAGATACAAAAATGCCTCCTATTGAATTATATATCAGTTGATAATTGACCTCAAAGAAAAAACATGGTGTCCTCTGTCTTACCAAAATATGTTAATTTTACCCAAATTACTTGTTAATTCTGCGTGCCAGAATCATCTACAAAAAGACACCCAAGAAAACACCATACCAGAAATGTTTCAGTGTAAAAATTAGCTTTTATATTATTCTTTCATAAAAAATATTTATTCTGCCACATTTTGGGTTTTTTTTTTTTCAGCAGATATGTTGAAAAGAAACAGTGGAAAATGTTCATGTGATGAATAAATATCTTTCATTTTCCTTCCAATAGATATTTTCTCAATGATTTCTGACTCCAGCGGGGTGATGGTTTATGGACGGTACGACCAATTCCTTCGGGAAGTTCTCAAACTACCCACAGCAGTTTTTGAAGGTCCTTCATTTGGTTACACAGAACAGTCAGCTAGATCCTGTTTCTCCCAACAGGTAGGGGAAAAATGTGTTTAAGGAAATATCTCTCAAACAGTGGTTGCTCTCCTTCTAGATGTTATTTAAAGTCACAGATACACAGGCAAATTCTTCTACATGACAACAACCTGCCATGTGTCTTCTAGCCTCTGACAAATGACCCCTGAGCCAGTAACTAAACCCAACACACCTGGATACTAGTAATAAGGTGATGGTCACTAACCATGAGGCAGGCACCGTGCTAAGTTCTTTACTTTCATTGTCAAATTTAATTCTTACAACAACCCTCCACCCTCAGTATCATTATTATTAATGACACCGCATCATCAAAAGGGCTGAATTGTCTCAGTTAGCCTCACATGAAACACACGTGTCACCCAGCAGCGAGATTTACCAATGCTTAGCAAAGGAAACCAGAAAGAAATGGACTGCTTTAACTGGCCAGCTAGTAAACTTCGTCAGTCTGTTTACTTGGTGATCTGGGAGATCAAAACTGCATCAGGTGTCCATTCAAAATTAGGTAAAATAATAGGCCTGGGTTTGTTTTTAACTTAAAAGGACCTATATATATTCAAAGAGTTGTATATGATTTGCCATGCTCAAAATTCCTTTTGAAATACTCTGTAGACTGTTCTGTTGTATAATTTTTTATATATCCTTAATGATGAGAAATTTATACATGTCGAAGTCATCATAACATTTTTGGAAACTTCCAGAAGTGATTTTTAGCCAGTAGGACAAATGGTCAAAATGGATAAAATCATTCGAAGTACAAAAAGAGCTAATACAAATAATAATAAAATCAGTTTGTTTATATACTTCATAAACTGGCTGTAACAGCAGTTTGAATGGTGAAATTCCAAAACTGTTTGAAATGCTTCACTGGAAAAAGTCCAAGACATCTCAAGTGATTGTTTTAAAAAACAATATTCTTTTAGATATATAAATTGTGGTAGCTTTTTAAAAAATATCTCATTACTGATACTTTATATAATATATATTTTAATAATAATGTTGATATCAACCCTATAGAAAGTTTGCTATTTAGTATTATGGGAAAAGACAAAAATTATAAGTATCTATCGATAATAAAAGATTAATTTAATTAAGGGGTACCAAAATGGTTGATCCGTAAATCACAAGGACTAGTGTAGGGTGTAGGCCTCAAAAAGACACTACACCTCTTTAGGACTGATTTCTTATTTAAAAACATAAAACTGTCTCATCCACTTTGATACCCTAATTCAAAATTTCAAATGAAATAGTGATTTTTGCATATAAATATGTAATTTTTGTTATTCATACTATTATAGTACATATACTAATATAGTGTTATTTTTGTCATTTTGAAAGAAACTTATAATACTTATAAGATTATACACACACACACGTGTATATATATACATATATATTTAATCATTCTTTTTCTATATCGAAAAGGACCAGGATAATGAGACAGATGGAATGGAGAGGAAAGATGTATAAAGAAAGGAAAGAAGAGAATTTTTTAAAAATTTAGATTGTTCTCTAACAGGATTCCCTCCTAATCTTTTATGACAGAACCATTCACATTAACCACTAAATATTTAGTACTTAAGAAAGTTGAAGAAGCTTGAAACGGAAGTCATTCTACAAATTCAGAAGACCGACTGACAGGAATTACAGAGTGAGCTATGCCATACCATTGAGTAAATTCCATGGAGAATTTCAATTCTTCATTTTTCCTCATCATTTTTACAATATTCTGTCCCTCTTATATAAAAGTGATGCTCTCAGAACTGCTTTTCTCCTGCTGATGCTGTTGACTCAGCCTCAGTGGAGACAGTTCAGTCCTATGTATGCTCAAGTATAAAAAGCAATCAGTAGAACTACCATTTGATCCAGCAATCCCATTACTGGGCATCTACCCGAAAGAACAAAAGTTGCTCTATAAAAAAGACACCTGCACTGAATGTTCATAGCAGCACAATTCACAATTGCAAAGATGTGGAAACAACCCAAGTGTCCATCAATACATGAGTGGATTAATAAAATGTGGTATATGTATACCATGGAGTACATTCAGCTTTAAGAAACAATGGTGATATAGCACCTCTTGTATTCTTCTGGATGGAGCTAGAACACATTCTACTAAGTGAAGTATCCCAAGAATGGAAAAACAAGCACCACATGTACTCACCATCAAATTGGTGTTAACTGATCAACACTTAAGCGCACATATAAGAATAACATTTATTGGATGTTGGGCAGGGGGGAGAGGGGGAGGGAGGAGGAGGGAGGAGGGAATGGGCATATGCACAAACAATGAGTGTGATGCGCACCACCCGGGGCATGGGCACGCTTGAAGCTCGGACTTGGGGGGAGGGGGAGCAAGGGCAACATACTAACCTAAACATCTGTACCCCCATAATATGCTGAAATAAAAAAAAAGCGATCAATTCTGAACTGGTTTAATAACACATTTGACAAGTTCTCTTTCTTTAGGTATTAGAGGTTAATTGAGTGCTTTGTTTCTTCAGTCTACATAGCAGGTAAATTACATAGCAGGCAAATTAAGATTATTCTCTGCTCAAAATTTTTGGGTTTTTTTGTTTTGTTTTGTTTTTTTGATGCAGAAAAAAGTCACGTTAAATGGTTTCTTGGACACGCTCATGTCGGATCCTCCCCCGCAGTGCCTGGTCTGGTTGCCTCTCCTCCATCGACTGGCAAATGTAGAAAACGGTGAGTCGTTACTACTAAGCAAAGGCAGTCTTTAAAATTATTGAAATCAGGCCATCAGGTCTACAGGTATTAGGCCCAGAACATTGTTTTAGGGAAGTCTATTTAGTGGTTCTTAGTTTTGTTTAGAATAGAACTAATCCATCTCCCTGATCAGTAAAACCATATGGCACCCCTGTAAAATTAGGACTGTCAGTTCTAAAAGCTTATGACATCTCATTGTGTTCCTCTCAGTTACAAGTCAGGTGTGACTTAAAGACTTGATACCGCAGAAGAAGAACCTCAGTAAGGAATGTGACAATTTCTTGTATTTGTTTTATATCTGAATTTCCAATATTGGTATATATGGTTGACTATTTCTTCCCAGGCACCCAACCAGGAATAGGTGGGGGAGATATGGCAAAAAATTTAGATAAGGGCACCCTGCTAATCTTTAGTCATGTGCTCCAAATTGTAATCTTACAATAGTTGCACTTATATTAAAGATGAGAGTATCATTTTTAGGTAAGCCCCGTCTGGCATATCCAAACTTAAATATGAAATACAGTTCAGAACAGGATTTAAAGAAATTTAAACATGGAACAACTCAGTGCCTCCATCTAATCTTTAGGTGTTCCTACTTATTGTTCAACGTAACTCTGAAATTTCCCCATACTTGAATAGAAAATAATTTATACCTTATCTCTCACTAGAATCTTAACTTCTATATATTTATTTAATATAAACTGGGGCTAAAGTTAGCTTAATTTTAAATTCTTATTCAGAATTTGTAGCATCTGCCCTTATTTTTCTCACTTAGTTAAAAGTTATGAATTTATCTTGTTTTGTTTATGGAGAAAATTTAAAGGATGAACTTAGTTTGTTTGCAATCACTAACATAGTGTTTTTTATGCTTCTTTTTCATATGCAAAAGCAAAGAGCAGTCAAGGTCCATATTATTATGCAAGATGAGTTCTTCATATTACTATTTACTGTTCTAGAACTAGTCATTTTCCAATCATAAAGCTGTAATTTCATTCCCTCTCTTTCAGTATTTCCTGTCACAGGATATCAGTTTCTTAGGCACTGTCCCAGAGCAGTTGTCCCTAGATTTAAGTCCCATCCTAGTCTTTCCCAAGAGCCAGAAAAGGGAGGTTATGATGCTCATTCAAGAGAAAATGCATCCAGAACTGGTTATATCTTTGTTTTTACACTTTGCTTTTTACTTTCATTTATTCCTATTTGCATTCTTTTTTCTGACTGGTTAGCCAGAGAATAACTTTACCAATGGCAAGAATCATTATTGTCGTTTTAGTATCTTTAGCTCATAATATGTAAATAATTACTTGGATTTGATCACTTATTAGCCTCAAATCTCAAATATTTTACCTTGCCTGCTTTATAATTCAAATTCTGCCAAAGAAAGTCAAGTATCTCTTGAACTAGAATTGTTTTCAGATAATTTACTCATCTTTTGGGGCCCTATCCACCTGCCTCAGGAAAAAAAAAAAATCTGTTTGTTAGATGAAGGGGATGCCACTTATTAAATAAACCCATTTGCCGCTCCATTTTTGCAAAATTAATTCAATTCTCTCATACAGTTTTTCCACTCTCCCACCATTTTCCTCTCTTTTTTCCTCCTCTCATTCTCCATTTCTCTAATGTTTGTTCTCTACCCACTGGACAGTCAGCTGTATTCATTCCTTGTTCTTGTGAGTCTTCGGTGAGCTGTGCTGATCTCCTGGAGACAGGGAGCAGTTTGGGGTAAAGCAAATCAGTTTGGGTTATTTAAATTCTTGTGGCGTAAGAGACGGGAGTAGAAAGAGCAAATGGCATTACCAAGATTTGTGTCGTTAAAAGGACGCCGCTTCTCCATCCCATTTCATTTCATCCACCCACAGACCCACGTTTGAAAAGGGTAGTAAGATTTCAGGAGTTAACTAAATGCCTCTCTGAGCCAAAATCGACTCTGAACTGAAATTGCAGCACACAGCAGAAAAATGCCATCCCTGTTAAGCTGTATTTTTCTTTATTCCGGTTCATACGTTTGTTCCCTTTTCTTCATTTATTTCCCCCCTTAGTCTTCCATCCGGTTGAGTGTTCCTACTGCCACAGCGAGAGTATGATGGGGTTTCGCTACCGATGCCAACAGTGTCACAATTACCAGCTCTGTCAGGACTGCTTCTGGAGGGGACATGCCGGTGGTTCCCACAGCAACCAGCACCAAATGAAAGAGTACACGTCATGGGTAAGGCGAGATCCAGGCAACACTTACAGTTGGATGTGCGGGTGTCACTCAGAATGAAAGGGAATATCAAGGATGGTAACAAAATTAAGGGACGAACTTACCTTCTACCCAGATCCAACATTCGGTCCCCCTTCCTGCCATGCCCAGCCTCACTGGGGTCTCTCGCTTATTCTGTCTGAACCCAGTGTAGCTTCCTGAGACTTAACATATAGGAAGACTCAAACTGTGTTACTTCTTGGAATACAGATAATTCAGTATTGACTTAAATAACAACTGAACGGCAAACACCTTCTGGAACATAGTCTTGTAGTTCACAGTAAGTTAAGGTTTTTTACAAGTTTCTTTTTGTTTTTGTGTGTATGTGTGGAGATTGCTTAAAAGTTATTGTTAGTTTCACAGTCTTTTTAAGTGCATGACAAGAGTATTAAGGAAAGAAGTGTGAGAGAGTGGACTTCGTAACACTGTTCCATTTTACTTTTTTGCAGGGGGATGGTGGGAGAGGAGAGACTGTGGTTATATTAGCAAATCGTCTTTTCAGGAATAGTGTGAGTGACCAACTTGGTAAAGGTGACATGTGAGTGTCTGTGCGATAGATGTATTCTTAGGAGCATGTGGCACTGGGTCTATCGGAGGAATTTGACTCTCTCAATGTGCTTGCTGTTCAAATGGTTTAGAGTTTGCTGACCTCTGTCCTAGTTAAACTCAAAGATCAGTTCCAGCAATGCCGCTTTTGTGCATTTCTTCAAGAATTGCTCTAGGTATAGACTGGTTTCTGTGGGATATAACATTAGCCCTGCCAGCCCCACTTGGAATAGTTCTATCACAAGAAAATGCAAACTTTTTGAGTGTTTCTATATTTTAATAAATTTCAATTCAAACTGTAGTATTTACTTAAAGAGTAACTTGTTCTTTTTTTTTAAAAAAAAAGAAGGTCTTCAGAACTCGCATCTTAAATCAGAATGTTCTTCCTAGGAATTATTATTGGGAACTGATATTCAGTGTAAATATACTAGTAGTTCATCATTGTCATGTTTTGAATTCAAGTCACAGTTCCTCACTAAGGCAGAGTACACTGAGAACTTCATGCCAGTTCAAATGCCTCCCCTCACTGTTGTTTATGTCATATGCCAAAGATAGGTATACTAACATGGATCATGAACTACTATTTAGTGTAGAAGATAGGCGCTAAAATTCCTATTTTCTTATTGTCAACGTACTACCAGTTTTCAGACTTCTGTCACAGATCCTGGGAGGTTGATGTTTCAAGGCTAATCATTTTTAGTTGTTGTTGTATAGAAATGTTAAAGCCACATAAGGAGCCCCTTTCTTAGGGGTTGTAGACTCTAAAATTATACAGCAGGCTGCTCTCTTTACAAGAGGACAAAAGGCCCCGTGGTTTATGGGGTGAAGAGCTGTTGTTGTTGTGCTGCTAAGTGTTCTGAGAATTACACCTCCTAACGAAAGCCAAATAGGGACTCCTTGAACAACGCTCTTATTACTTCACTTTTAAATAATGAGGACAAAAATCGCTTCATTATATTACCGGTTATGGACTCTAGGTGTAAAAGAAAGTGACGAAATTATAAACAGCTTCTTAGGGAAAGGAAAATTTTGGTTAAGATTTATTATATGTGGTAGACTATATTTTATAATTCTGACTGTGTAATGTTGAGATGAACATTCCACCAGGCTAAATGAAAAAGAGGTAGCATGATGCTCTGGAAAGAACATGAATTTTAAATTCTAAAGACTCAGATGGAAGTTTCACTTTACCTCTAACAGGATGTGTTCCGCCATACCTGAAACATCTTGCACCTGGATTCCTGCAAAAACCTTCCACTCATCTTCTTTCTTCCATTCCTATCCCCTTCACAGACCATTTTCTGTTCTTAAGTGGGAGCAATCCTTCTAGAATCAGGTCTGATGCTGTCACCCTGTGATTTAAACTCTTCGTCTTCTCCCTCTGCCCTCGGGATAAAGACACAGTCCTTGACTTTCCATAATAAGAACTGTGACATTCTGCTCCCTGCTTTCCTCTCCAGCAGGGCTCTCTCCTTCCTCCAGCTTGAATGACCTTCCCAGTCCCCTGAGTTTTTGTCAGAAGGACTCCTACTAGCCCGTGAAGTCCCAGCTCAGGTGTCCCAGGAACAATGACTGCTACCATGTATTGCAATATTTGCTGACGCTAAGCAGCAGGAGGTAACTTGTTCCAGCACTCTAGTCCCAGCATGCTGCAAACTTCCAGACTTAGAGTAGGCCCTCAAAAAGGACTTCTTGAATGAATGAATGAATGAATGTTACAAAAAGCAAATCATTTGGTAAAATATTGCATAAATGTTAGTTGTTATCACTTCTACCTTTCTTCTTTCCAGAAATCACCTGCTAAGAAGCTAACCAACGCATTAAGCAAGTCCCTGAGCTGTGCTTCCAGCCGTGAACCTTTGCACCCCATGTTCCCCGATCAGCCTGAGAAGCCACTCAACTTGGCTCACATTGTGTGAGTATCTCTGCCCTCCAGATGAAGAGACATCTACCTTCACAGACAAGGGTCTGGATCCATGGAAAGGCAATTTCATATCAGTTGTCAGGGACCAAGTCTTAAAATTTAATTTTTTTTTTTTTAAAGAAAGAGTCAAAGTAATGCCATTATAATGTTTTCTTGTTGAGGTAGATAGTACTTCATCCCACTGTACAAGTAAAGCATGCAACACTAACGTAATTCAACTAGAGGTGGAAAATATTCAAAAAGCTTAGTTATAAAATACAGATGTTAGTGTTCACACGTTGAAAGTTATCAATGGAATTACTGTGAAAAGAAAAAGAAAAAAAAACTTCAAACATATGCTACCTTAACATCACATGTGCTTTGAGTCCCAAATATAAAAGCCCTTTGTTTCACTTCTGCACAGACCCAGTCATCTTAAAGATGCTGACAAACCAAGAAATTGCTTTGGTTTTTTTATCCTAAGCTACCTACATAACTTTAGGAGAATCGTGGCACCAGAAGGTTGGGTGGGGAGGGGTGGGAGGTGGGTGTGGAATTAGTAGGAAAATTCATCAAAACATCCAAATGAATATTTTGTCCAAAGTATGTGTGAGTTTGGTGGCAGGGGGGGTTGGCCAGTGAATGGTACCTCCACCCATCCCTGCCCGGGAGCCTCTCTCAGGCCTGGGTGACCAAGATAACAGGGGGGCTTAGCTAGAAGAAACAGTTTCTTCCTTGGTGTTACCTTGGGCTCAGAGAAGAAAGAAGCTCATTACCTGCTTCTATGCACAACCGAGAATTATGTAGTCGCAGTTGCCTCCTTATGAACTGCCTTTCAGTTTCAGTGCAGCGAAAGGCAGTTCAGTGGGACCTACGGCACCTTTGGGCCTGTGTTTGCATGTTAATTTAAAGAGGTGGACTGATCAGACCTACAAATAATAGGAATTCACCAATGCAAAGTTCATGCTTCAGGAAGTTCAGGATGTGATCCGTAAGAGGCACTGTGGTGGATGTGAGAACCTTGTGAAAGCATCAACTCTGTCCTCTGATGGACCTACGCAAATACCGTCAAATGATTTATGCTGTGTCCTGCCTATGAGCTTAGTATAAATACTACAGGGCTTTGTTTTGCTTGCTCCTGAGTGTCCTCTAAGGGATCACTGACCTCAACAATATCCACAGTCCGGAGACTCCTGTTTCTCAGCTTGCATGCTGGCATGGCTAAGCATCTAGAAACTAAAGTAAACAAATTCTGTAGACTGTGGTTCACTTATTTTTGGAAATTATGCTCCTAAAATTAAACCTTAAAATAAGCCAGGGGTAAATAAATCTGGTCAGAGTCCCAAAGGGCCACCACTTGCAGAATCTACCTCATAGGAGCTGTTCTTATTTAGGTCTCGACTTTCCTTCTATAGCCGACTAGAGACAGTCACTAAGTTGCTAAAGAATGAACACAAAGGAAGTGAGAGCAAACCTGTGCTTTCTGAGCTCAGCCAAGAATCACTTTCTACCAGCCCCACTAGGAGATTCACCCCAAGAGAGCAGCCTCTAATCTGAGCTGCTGGACAGGATAAAGATAGAGCGTGTGGATGTGAACGCCTAGCTCTAAGAGCTTTGCAGTAGAATTGAATGAGGATGCTGCTCCTGCTTCTAGAAAGGATGAAAAAGGAGGCACTGTGAAATCATTTCACAATGAGTCACATTGGAGTATTACCTAGCACAAGGCCTTGTACCTAGTAGGTGCTCAGGATTCGTATATGTGTATGTGTGTGTGTGTGTGTGTATGAATTATTAAATTGGCTAATGAGTAATAACTTTTAAATTTTAACTTACAGAGCTAGGACAATAGCACATGACTGTAGTCCCAACTATTTGGTGGCTGAGGTGGGAGGATCACTTGAGCCCAGGAGTTCAAGTCCAACTTGGGCAACATAGCAAGACCCCCACCTATAATTCAACAAATACATAAATAAATTTTTAAAAATTTCTTAAATTCTAGGGAGAGTATGATCTGAGTATGATCTCATTCAATTAACTGGGGGCAATATATAAACAATAGGTTCTTAATTTCATTTCCATGGAGAAATTTCAAGATTCCCTTAAGATTCTATGCAAAATGTGCCTTTTTCTGAGAAAACTTCTATGTACTTAACCAGATCCTCGAAAGAGTCCTTGAATCAAAATACTAGTCTGTACTCGCTAATAATACATTTTTCCAGGGTGAAAGTTTCAATTTAAAAATGCAAACTGTGCAAGATATTTAGTTGTTGGAATAACATACAAGAAATTCTGGATATAGAATATCTACTCTATATCAGAACAGGATAATTTTTTTCTATTTTTAGCCATAGAAATTTTTTTCATATTTGTTTCTTTATCCAAAAGCTGTTGCCATGAACAGATATCCTTACATCTTTCAGGTTTTTTTATGAGGACATTCTAAGACTTCTAATTTTAAAATATGTGACCGGGTGCAGTGGCTCACACCTGTAACCCCAGCACTTTGGGGTGGGGGAGATTGCTTGAGGCCAGGAGGCGGGGACCAGCCTGGGCAACATGGTGAGACCCCGTCTCCACAAATAAATTTAAAAATTAGCCAATCGTGGTGCTGCGCGGCTGTAGTTCCAGCTACTGGGGAGGCTGAGGTACAAAGATAGCTTGAGCCCAGGAGATCGAGGCTTTAGGGAGCTGTGACTATCCCACTAGACTCCAGCCTGGAGCACAGAACAAGACCATGTCTCTACAAAAAAAAAAAAAAAAAAGCTATTGATTCAGCTATTCTACATTACCATAGACACATAAAGACCATTTAAGTGAAAAAACAAATGGCATTATTCGTTAATCTTTTATAAGAATACCCTCTTAATCTGCTATAATGAACATGTATGTGGAATTAATGAATATTCACATTTCTTCCAAATGTTCGTAGATTTAATTTTAATAAATTTGTCAAAAGTGTATGACATTCCACAGCATATCCTATTACTGTAAGCCATGCCACCACTTTTACACACTGCTGTGCGACGGAAATAGAGAAGGAGCACTTTAATAAACAAAACACCCCGATACTCCCACCCCACCTAATGCCCTTGACTTGTTACTCCCAAATGTGGCTTAGAGCGTAAAGGCTTTATGCGGAAGGAATATTGCCACGGTGCAAAAATATGTTTAGTAAGAAACACTATTGTTGAGTCTCTAGCAAAGACCATTCTGAGAGTATATTCCTTAGAATCCTACCTGACAGTAAAAATGTTTTCCCGCTATGGCTCTGTCCCTATCATCCTCACTCCTGTGCTTTTACAAATAACTTATTAATCATTCTTTTACGTGCATGGAGGGTCACAATCCACATCACTTACACACATGGATAAGTTCACAGACAACGGTAAGAAGAGACCAGTGAGTTAAGGGCCATATTGATGGACATTCTCTGCCCTGCACTGGTGACCTGGGGGCTGGGTAAGGGAGAGTTCAGCATAGATTTGAAATAAATCATTTTTTTGTCACTATGAAAAAATGCATTAAGTTTTTAAATTAGTGCAAATTCTTCAAAGACACTTTTCAGGAAAAAAAGTCACACAGTGCAAATGTTTAAGTGAAGGATAATTGTGCGGTCTAAGGACATGCTGAAATATGTATAATGTAATGAAGCCCGCAGGTATGGAATTTGATCGTGACCATTATGCAGTCTTCTTAATTGCACACATCTTGCTGTTCTATGATTGTGTTGAAAATTGATGCTAGTCCTGTAGTACGTACTGTACTATATTCAATCTTAAGCAGTAAAAAGTCATTATAAGGTATAAATAAAACAGAAAAAAAATACATGGAAAAGGTTTGATCAGTACGTAATAAATAAACTAGAAAATATTTTTATTACTTAAGCCTCCAGTTCCAACTTTTAAATGTGAAAAATGACAGCAATATGGCACAGTCTGACTGTATAACTAAATTAACATTTTTCAAGTAGCCTCAGATACAGTAAAAGGAGGTTGAATAGGGTTTTTAAACAGGTTGTGGTACTATTATATCTCTCACGCACACACATTTCCATGTGGAAATAAAGCAGGTGACACACAGAAAATGCTGTTCTTTTACTATAGCCAAGGGATTTTTATACCCATGCAGTAGAGAGGCACTGCCAGTCATGAATTAGTCTTTAAATAGATATGAACAGGTGGTGACATTTTGGTATTTTGGCATTTGCTCTTAGCTATTGTATTGCTTGTAAATGTTACCATGATTAACAGTCTCTATTCTGTTCAATTTTTTTTTGCTGCCAAAAGTGATACTTGGTAAGTAGTTCATTAGTCCCTGGTGAAGTGCAAAACAAGTGAGTGACATGAGGCTTGTTTAAAACTAATTCTGCCTGTGCTAGACACTTTTGCATTACAAGAAGATTACCAATTTTATAAAAATGTCCTCTGTGAAGTTCTTGTCCAGAAAGATAACTTTGCACTAGCCCTTGTAACTTACTCCAGCCTGTGGAGCTGTTTCTTTTTCATAAAAGTAAATATGTTTAAAATTCCCATGTGACCTGTTTATTAGATAAAGTAACTTACCATTTGATTATGGAGGAAATAGGAACTTCAGCCTCTCTGAAAGCCATCATTTTGTGCCAAGGTTAGCCATTCCGGTGTCCCAAGTTCAACATTTCAATGGTGAACCTTAAACATGAAGCCATTTGCTAAGAAACCACGAGTTCAGCTTTGTAGTGACCAGGTTCAACAGAGTAAATTTACTAAGTTAGCTAAAAAGCATTCCAAGTCCATTTGTTTTCTCATTTACTAGAGATACAGCAAGTTGAGAAATTAAAAAAAAAAAAAAGATAAAAGAAAATCTGAAATGTGGGGTCAAGTTTATTTTTTTCAACTTTTTTCACAACTGCAATGAAGGTATTTTATTCTCTTCTCTTTTTTAAAAACTGATGTACCAAACTTTTTATAATTCACAGAAGACATTTGTATAAAATTAGCATCCTTCTTATGAGTGAAGGTGTTCAGCTTAAGGCAGAATTAATTTTAAACTAGCCTTGTATTGCTCACTTGTATCAAGGATACTTCTTAGATAAGTAATGCCAAACACTAAGATTGTTTGCAGATCTTGAGTTATGTCTGGAGTGGATGAAATAGTGAATCTGCTGTTTTGATCTCATCCAACAAGTAATGTCTTATAAAATCTCAGAACACAGTTTAGCACCAGCTACCAAGAAAAAAGTTTCAGTGAAGTTTTGCAGACAGTGCTGACATTTTAAAACCTACGGAGCATCATGTCCACTCCAATAAGTACATTGGGATAAACAAGTCTACCTTTTTTCCCAGAATTTCTTCATTGGAGAATCCAACTAACTGTGGTTCCCTGAGGTAAAAATAAAACCATTTACAAATTTGGCTCTTAAGCCAACACAAATTGATTGTGTAGGCTACTATAATTAATGTCTCATCTCCAAAAGATTCTATACTGTCAAACTCAAATACAGTATTATAGTGAAACTAAAATTTCCTCTGACTCAGAATGATGCCCTGCCTCATCTTCCGTCTTCTGAACTCTAAATCCCATCTCATATCACCATTTACTATCTTACATGAACCTTTAAAAAGACTAAAAACTGCTTGGAGCTGAAATAAGGATCTCAGCCCTATTGTCTGAACTAAGACATTCATGATAGGAAAAGAATGACAGAATAAAAACAATATAAGACCCCAGAAGACAGACCCCATGCACTTGGTGTTTACAACCATGGACAATTCAGAGGAATACTGGATCCTATTTTCATTCTTTCATCATAAGAAAAAAAGTTTATGGGATGCCTTACACTATATATCCTACCATATGGATCACCCAAATAAAAGAAACTTAGTAAATCCTTGTGGTGCTTAATTGCCTCTTCACTTAGAACAAAGAGAAGATATGGTACAATATGATTTTGCAGCCTGTGGCATTCCAGACCAGGCATATTGGAGAGGAACATTGTCATGCAGAACACAGAATAAAGTTTGCAAAGTCTCAGGAATCCTCCTGTTTCCAAGAGGGTGTAGATTGTGATAATAGTGTTTTCAGGGCTTCTCTCTTCATAAGGCAGTAAAAATAAAGCTACTGCCTTCCTTAAAATCTTAGCTCCATTTGAGAATATGATTCAATGAAATGCCAAGGCTCGAAGCTAATGGATAAATATTCCCAAGGTGTCCAGAGATGTTCCTCCCAATGTTTAACTGAGATGTTATATACTCAAGGAAATGTAGCTATAAAAACATTTAAAGAATTTAATTGGAAAATGTAAGATTTTATGTTGATCCTGGGTAAGATAGAATTCTGATCTTCCCATCCTCTTTCCTCAAGGGATGGTGGATAATTTTTAATTTGTGACTTTTATTTTTTTTAACTTTCCATACACACTATATTTTGTTGTAGGCCTCCCAGACCTGTAACCAGCATGAACGACACCCTGTTCTCCCACTCTGTTCCCTCCTCAGGAAGTCCTTTCATTACCAGGAGGTAAGTTCCAATCCTATTATAAAATCAGCCCTTTCTTTGGTAATGAGCCTTGATTCTATGGAAAGAAAAAGATTCTAGTGAAGCCAAGTGCAGAATATTATTGTTGGAAACTAGTTTATAAATATCCATCATAAGTGTTCAATTTCATTCATTTGGATGCATTTAGAGAGGGCTAGAATGGCTTTGGGGGTTAATGTCACTTCTGGAAACCTGCATTTATAATCTACCCAAAGAATGTGGGGTATATTTCAATTTTACGACCAACACACATGGATTCTATCCCATTGAGAAAGTCACTTTCATAGCACTTGAATGAAGTCAAAGAATTGGAATTTCAAAATATAGTGTTGTATTATTGTATAGATTCTGAAACATCTCATTTAAAGCTCCAGATATAAAAGAATCATCTTCTTGATGAACTCTAGAGTTCCTGAGGCTAAAGGCTGAAGACCAAATTTGGAAATATAGTTTCCATATAAGTAATTTCTTGGATAATAACAAGAACTTTAAAAAAAAAAAAAAGAAACCTTGGATATGTGTCTCATCTTTTTGCACAAGATCCCACCCCCATGTGAGCAAGAAACAGGAGAAGCAAACACTTCTCTAAGAGTTAGCGTTAGACATACGCAGGGTCAGGAGGTGCTGTAAGCCATTTGATCAGATGCCATAAATCAAGCACCAGCAAACTATTTTATAAATACATGGAGAAGGCTCACAGGAAAGTAGAAGCAATGGTAAGGAAAATTGGAGTGAGTAATTAAACATAAGATTTCAAATGCCTTTCAGCAGAAAAAAAATATGGCCTCTTATTTCATGAAACACATATAATTCATCTTTTCCCTGAAGGAGTTTATAAGGTACCGATTTCACTGTAATATCCTGGTACATTCTACTGGGGATTTGAAGACAGTGAGGCTAAGAACACTGCTGATTTTTCCCCTGAATTTCTGTATTTACCCATCAGCAGGAACCTGAGATGAAGATGTTCCCCACAGTTGTAATAAACAAAATGAGGCAGTACAAAGTGTTTCCAGTGTATAAATTAAATCTGTTAACAAGTGGAAAGGAGGAGGCAGTTATACTACACAATGTTCCCAGTGAAATAATATGGTTTAGGTCCTCAGTAACTTCCTTTTAGCACTCTTTTTCAGAACCACCAGCAAACTCGACCATTTTTTTCTAAAACAAAATCATAAACTGTGAAGTCTGTAAAAGATATGGATATGTGCACCTATCTAGGGAGGACCTGACATGATGTTTATATGGAGATGTGCTTTTATTAGGAAGCTCAACATTCTGCAGATGCCAAGCAAAGAGACCCCATCCTTACTGAAGGTCATTTTATATCATTTCAGCTCGGACGGTGCTTATGGTGGATGCGTCTAGATGGATAACATGACTTCTTCTACCCTAAAATATTCCTATAACACTTTGAGCTGTTCTGGTTCCTCCAGGGTGCATGGTACCCATTAACCCAAAATATCATCATTTCCCTTTTTTCCCATTTTCAGTCTTTTGAGAATGTTCCCTGTGAACCACAGACATGTTTAAAGCTTGCAGTTCTTCCTGTCGCCACAGAGATTGGCCTCCGGTTTCTGTTTTAAGGGTTTGCTGTTCAATAAAGCTGTGTACACTAAATGTCTTTCCTCTCTGAGTGGGCCTTGCTCTGTCCATGGGAGGTTTTAATGAGGTCTCATTGTTTGAATCCCTCAGGTTACCTGAGGGGATAAGTGCATCCAGCCGTGTGGCTGAAGAGCATTCCCTCATAAAGCTGTGTGTAAATCAGCTTGAGCACGGTGCACGGTCAGTATCCTCGCCCTGAATTGCTAATCGTAGTCCTAGTTCCATAGCCAACCAATAGTCATGCTACTGTGGTACTAAAATCCTCTTGTAGTATGTCTTATTGGAGGTAGAGATCTTCTGAGGTTTAATGAGAGTCTACTGAAAGACTTCTCAGTTCTTTCCTCTCTTTCCCACTTGCTTTATTGATTTCATAGCCTCATACCAGTATATATGAGATGCATACATGTGAAGAGTACCAAGCTCGATCTTGTTTGGACAAGTCTCTGCTTTTATACAATTTTCAAAACCCCAGATGGTGATTTCTAAGACTCTTGAATTAAGGAGTCTCTTGGAGAAAGATCGTTAGCACTAACTGGGTGAGGCTAGGACAATGCCCTATGGCTGGACTTTATAGCAGTTAAAGACCTGAGGACTTGTACCTTTCTATCCCACTGTGCCTGGGCCATGTTTCCCCCCAGGGAGGGCAGTCTGATTCCTACTGAATATAAATTTTGAAACCAGTTTCTTGTTCTCAATGCTTATTTTGTACTACTTGAAAATGCTGGTGGTGACCCACTTCTTATTTCTTAACCATGCGGCCACACTAAGTTTGATGGCAACGCATCATGCCAGATGTAGGCAGAAGTTAAAGGTCCCATACTTTCTATAATTGGAACAGAACCAAAGCAGTGTGACCGAGAGCTCTGCCCTCACCTCTAACGCATCCCAACTGCCCCTTTTACGTCAAATGAAAGCTAAGCAAGCCAAGAATAGTGCTGGTCAGTATTTAGGGCAGCATTGAGAAAGTAGGGAAGTTCGCCTTATTTTATTTAGCCTGAGTGTTCAGTCTTTTGTATTTTGACAGATCTTAGAAAGATAAAGCAGAATGAGGATGAAGCGAAATCACCACTCCTGGATCCCCACCACAAACCCCTGGCATTATTCACCTAGGGCCCTTCACAAGCTTATGACTTTGATCTTCAAAAGGCACAAGGGTATATCTTTGAAGTCTTTTGACATCCTAGTAATCCACCTGACACAGATTTATGAGTGTGTACCTCTGTTACCACTACCATCTGTCACATCCCGTTCTTATGTCCTTTTCTAGCTATATGCTTGATTCACTTTTCCCATACTTAAAAGAAAAGAAGTGATTCTCAAAGGCATTTTCCCTGAGTCCTTTGAAGTCTTCCTGCGTGCGTGTGTGTGTGTGTGTGTGTGTGTGTGTGTATTCGTGTGTGTGGTCTGTGTGTGCACACATATGCATGTGTATACTCAATGCCTGTTAACAGTTAGGTAGGATGTGGGTCAATAACTAATTCATGGACAAACTCACCTCATTCATTTTCTTGATCATAAACCATATCTCTAAACCCAGATTGTTTTCTTATAAATTTATAGGAAAGAATGGCTAGACTGTTGGAAATCTGTCATCACCACTAGGAAAAGAGCTGCAAGGGCTATGTATGGTGGGCCAGCAACATGAGCTAAGCTTATGAAAGAGAGTATATTATTATTGCAAATATTATTTCAAGGACTGGCCACAAAGCCAGGCCCAAAAGGCCCTTTCTCCCCTTCACAGCCCACAGCCAGGTGCCCCTTAGAATCTGCTATTTTTGTTGGCATCATGCCTCTTTTGCGAAATCTTAATTATCTTACTAAAATCCTTACTTAGTTTACGTGAGAGAGTTAACCAATCCTTTACAATGTGAAATAACCTTCTTTAACTATGGCCTATCTTCTTCATTAGTTTCAATAAAGACATTCTGAAAGCATGAATGGCTAGTTTCTTTTACCTCTAATATTAGAAACATGACTTAGGCTGGGCGTGGTGGCTCACGCCTGTAATCCTAGCACTCTGGGAAGCCGAGGCGGAAGGATTGCTTGAGCTCAGGAGTTCCAGACCAGCCTGAGCAAGAGCGAGACCCCGTCTCTACTAAAAATAGAAAGAAATTAGCCAAACAACTAAAAATAGAAAAAATTAGCTGGGCATAGTGGCGCATACCTGTAGTCCCAGCTACTTGGGAGGCTGAGGCAGAAGGATCGCTTGAGCCTGGGAGTTTGAGGTTGCTGTGAGCTAGGCTGATGCCACAGCACTCTAGCCAGGGCAACAGAGCCAGACTCTGTCTGAAGAAAAAAAAAAGAAAGAAAGAAACATATCTTAAAGGTTTCAAAGATATCTTCATAGTTGCAACCTCTAAAGTGGTAACTGCTCACAAAAGGAATCACTTCAGCTATTATATATAGCATCTAGCCAGATCTTATCAGTCTACTAAATATTACAAAATTGCTTATAATTCATATAGTGTATTGAACACAATCCAATATGCTATTTTCTGATTTATCACAGTAATAAGTAGTTAATTACTGAGACCGTATTTGGCTCTGTATTACTTAAGGGGAGGGCACACCAGCTACCCTCAGTACTTCCCAAATCCTAACTCTTCCCAGTGGGGCAGCATTTGTGAGTTATTTTTGCTGGTTGACTAGTTGGTCAGTTGGTTGATTGATTTAGGTTTCCAGTCAAAGAAATTCTAATTCACGGTGCCTTTTTCATTTTTCTTCAAACACTTTCACTTACCCAAAGATTCTTTACCTACCAATCCAGCCTCTTAATCTGACTTCAAATGTTCAAACTAAGTTTTAAATATTTGTGATTTGGTAATCAGAAGTGACTGAAATTGAGATACTGAATTCAGCCATTGAAGTCAAAGTTTTCTCCATAGCTAACTTTTTTCTAAGATTGATGCCCATCCATATTAAGACATAAGAATAGATAAATTTGCAGATCAGCTTCTGGCACCACCATGAAGATTTCCTCACTCTTTTCAAACTTTCTGGGCATGTTTTGTGAAATCTTATGAAATTTGAAATAATCACTCTCTGCATATAATTCTTTACTTCATGTAGCCCTGGAGCTCCACTAATATGCTAGATTTTTTTCAAACTTAAACCAGTCTTCACATTCAACTCTAACAATTTCCTATACTAAAATGTTAGTGTATAATTAAAACCACAGTCACCTCTCTTCCTCCCTTCAAGAACCGTTATTTTTTTACTTTCCGTTTTTATTTTTGCTTTGGTTGTTTTCTGTGCATTCCCCGTACCCAGCAGCCTCCTCGAGGCTCTTTGGCAAAAATACAATTGATATGGTTTGATGATATCTGGGGACAACATAGTAAATATAATGAATCAAATATGACCTAAGAATTCTTATTTCTTCCCTACCACCTGCTTAGGATGGTTCAACTTTCACACTAGCCTGAATTAATGACAACTAATTTTCCCATGGAAACACTAACCTATTTGTTTATGCTTGTCTACTGATTTGCAGTCAACATTTTATATTTCAGATCTAACCTCTTAAAATCTAAGAAAGGAAATAAGCAATATTTCAAGAAATTATCTCTTGATAGAACTGATTTTTGGACTCTTTTTTATTGTATTTAAATTAGTATGATGACCTTACTACTAGACCTTGGAAATTACAGCAAGAAGCAAAATTTTTTTCACAGGAGACAGTTACTTAAGGAAAGAGCCAACTTTACAAGTCATTCTTCACAAATCCGAACACCACACATGCTTATGAATTATTTAAGAATCAATAGAAATTAAAATATCTGTTCTTCATTTGCTATCGTTCAAATATTGTTTTCCTTTTAACTATTGTGATAATAATTATTCCACATTAACATAATTTGTTTACGTGGTGTTGCTTCTCTGTGAGACTGCAGCCAAGCCTTTAAGATCATGTTCAATGGAAGAAAAATTAACCTTTGACCAGGGCTACTATAGTAACCCAACATAAGCAGAAGTGGTTTTAAAAAAGTACATTTGAGGTTTAAACAAAAATTCAGGGAGCATTTATGTGTAATTATGTTATCTTAGGACACCCTAAAAATGTTTCCACTAAAGTAAAAATACTGGTATTGTTTGTCACCCTTCAAAACTAAGGGGAGAATTTTAAATAATAAACAGGAAATATTTGGAAATTGTTCCAACCTTTCAGAACCCATTGTATCATCGTGTGTGTATAAATGTGTGTTTGTATGTGCATGAAAAACTTTGGAAGAATTTTATTTATCTTTAGATATGCTACTTTCCAGAGGTCTAAAATGGAAATGGTTAGAAAAATCAAGATTTTTTAATAAAAAGAAAACAGTCTAAAGAAATATTTTCTGCAATAATAATTTTTCTTTCAGCAGAACACATAAACTTCAAAAGTTGCCATGTCATACCCCCCAGGGTATGGGTGTCACCATACCCATCAATAAAGGCATATGTTCATGCAGTGGCAAGGGCTTGGGAAAAGAAAAAGATAACAATAGGAAAAAGAGATGTGTGTACATACAAATTGTGAGATGTTAGTCTTATTCCTCCTTGAGACTCAGATTGGAAAAGATGTATTACCCCTGATCAAGGCGAGCCCCAAGGAGTTCCTTAGCTTCAGAAGTTAAAAGAAAGAATGCATTTTGATTTCAGGACAGGGCATGTAAAACAAGGAGAAGCTTTCAGAGCTCGAGCTGGACTTATGCAAAAGCCATTGTTGCATTTAGATGCACTGACGTGCTAGAAGCACTCATTCCTTAATAAGGAAGTAGGTTCCAATGTGCCTGATCCTAAAGCCCACGTGAATTGGAAATATCACTTAAGTTCTCCTTGCAAACTTCCAAGCTACAAAATGGAAGTTTAAAAATCTGAATTATTCTTAAAATATTTTGAGAATACATTACCCTGAAGGGATCATAATAAGCTACATATCCTCACTGTGTTAGACCATTTGTGTTGCTGTGAAGGAATACCTAAGGGGGAGTAATTTATAAAGAAAAGAGGTTTATTTGCCTCATAGTTCTGCAGGCTGTGCAAGAACCATGATGCCTACATCTGCTCGGCTTCTAGTGAGGGCTTCAGGCTGCTTCCTGTCATGGTGGAAGATGAAGGAGAGCCAGCTTGTGCAGAGATCACATGGTGAGAGAGGAAGCGAGTAAGAGTGGGGAGGTGCCAATTCTCATGGGAAATAATAGAGTGATAATTCACTCATTATCATAAAGATGGCACAAAGCCATTCATGAGGGATCTGCCTCCATTACACAAGCATCTCTCATTAGGCCCTGCCTCCAACACTGAGGATCAAATTTCAACATCAGGTTTGGAAGGGCGAAATAGTCGAACCATAGCAATCACTACCTTCATAACTCAGGAGAAAAAAATTTCACTTTGCTTCCTTTCTTCAAGCTCCTTGGGAGCTGAAGAGGAGATTCTGGTGGAAGGCACTTCAAGTGAAAAGACTTTAAAGACCCAAGTTTTAAGTGTAACCTGCCCCCTGTTAACTTTCTAAGTTCTTGATACATTTCATTTTGAAAGAGTGGCTATTTTTGTCTTGTTTTCATCATGTACTTGGAGTTCTCTATACTTGGTCATAGTTTTGGCTCCCCAGAAACAGGTGATGAGGGGAAGAATTTGAGGCTAACTCTAGAAAGTACAGAAGTTATGTAAACAGTGAGTACCAAAAGTCAGAAAGGCTCCTGGCACTAGAAATTTTAAGCAATAGCAAAACAAAATAGTTTACTTCCACAAACTCATAAATGTGCATAGTGTAACCCCCATATTTTCAAAGAATTTTCCCAAGAATTCATGTAGGAAGGGAAAGGAAATCCCTCAAACCAACACTGTCAAGGACCAGTACAAAGAAAATGACAATAAATGTTAAAAGAGGTATACATAGAATATCCGCTCATCCCTTTGAGGGAGAAAGGTACCTGGGAAGAATAAGGAAGAAAAAGAAGAGCAGAGGCAAGACAGGCAAATAGAATAGAGGGAGGAGCAGAAGGATTCAAAGAATTAAAGGAAAAGAAAGAATATGGCCACCAAAGGAATTTCTGACCAATAGCCCTCTTCCCGTCACCCCAACCTGGCATGGAACTAACATCAGCAGGGGTCCTACAAGCTTGTGCTTTGTTGGTGATCGAATGGTGGAACAGCACTTCTGGGCCTTTATCAACACATCATCTTCCTCCCATAAAACTTCCCAAGAATAACTTGTAGAAAATGCATCTTCATGGTTAACCTTCCTGTGTTTATTTTCTCTACTGGTTCTTTCTTTTTATCTTGCACCTTCAGCATCAAAGGATGTACCTGTGGAATTATTAGACTTTTGGTTTAAGGAAGTATCACTATAATTTGTGAGATTCAAAGAGTAAGGAAGTATAACAAGGCTAGGAGATAGTTTAGTTTGAAGGGAAGAATCATTGATATTTCACACAGTGTTTTGGATGGTTTTGCAAGCATCTGAAATCAGTTATGCAATGGATACATCTATCGTACATTACTAAAAAAAAGCTGGAGAGGGATATTGGGCAGCAGGGAGATGGTAGTTGCTGAATAATGAACGTATGGAGATATGCTTCAGTAGACAGGGTTTGGAATGCTGTTTTGATGGGATAATGGTACATCACAGAAAACACCAACTATGATGGCTCACAGTGGCCCTGATGTGCAGATGTCATAGTCTTAGAAGGTAAAGATCAATATGCTAAAAAAAAAAAAAAATTAAGGTCATCAGGAAAGTAAATTCTCCTAGAACATTAATCTAATTTATTTTTAAAGTCAGTTTTGTTTGTGAACAATTGTACTTTTTAAGTACAGTGATACTTTGCGTAACAGATGCCTTCCTGAAAAGCTAAACGAAAATGTCATTCATTCAACAAACGTGAATGCCTACCCAGATCTAGACATTTTCTTTATAAATCAAATTTGATATTGCATTTAACAGAGACTTCACTATTTAAGGACTCTTATAGTACACACTATTATAAAGCAAGAATTCCAACTATAATGTGCCATATTCTAATGTGATATTCATTTGTAAATTTTTATTTTTTAGTATTTCATGGCCTGAAAGAGTGGTGCTTGTAGTAGAAACTTAAAACTCATAGTTAAAAGTTTTTTAAGGTTTTGACTACTTTGTAAGCCATCATATATATATATATATATGCGTATATATTTACATATACATGTATAATAGATTTAGAACTTTAGAATTTCTTGAAATTTTGTGGCAAACCTCATAATTTAGATGCCAATAGTTAAGCACTTGGTATTCTAACAAAGTCAGACAGATTATTTTTGCATTTTGCATGAAGGGAGAGAGAATAGTTTTAGGTTCACCAGTGTGTAGGGCAAATTCTTACTTAACCTACAAGGGAGCAAACTCTCTTTGAACACATTACCAATGCAATTGCAATACTAATTAATACTAAGGACTAATACCATATTTCCCAATGAAACATGATTATTCATCACAGTAGATCTTGTGTAACTTTGCCTTGGCCACATTTAATTAATTATTATTTATATTTCTAGTTGTACTTTTATAAAACTATCTTTTAAACTTCAAAACTGTCATTTAAATTGCTAAATAAAATGAATATTTCTCATAATGAAATGTTAAGAATTTGCTTTAGAGATGGGACTGTATTCACTAGTATGTATTAATATACAAGCAAGAAATATGAATATATATTTATAAGACTCAAAGGTGTATCTCTGTTTCTCTGCAAGTTTTCTTTGTAGCCTCACAGCCCATATCAGGTGACTTGTACTTGTAAAGCACTTCTAATATGACAGCAATCTCTTGGTAATTTTCAAGTCTTTCTATTCAACACAGAAAGTCGGGAATTTAGGGAAAGCTAGAGAAGTCAACTTCTTGAGTAGGATCTAAAGGCTGGCAGGACTTCATGAACTATTGGACTATTTACATGATATCCCGTGAAAAATGTTTAGGGAATTTTCATTATATCTAGGCATATGGAATATAAATGCTTGCTTGTTAAGCAAAAAGCAAAGGTCAAATCTGGGATCATGGGGGCTTGTATCATTGTAATCGTGGTTCTCAGGCCAGGTTTCTATTCCTAATTGAACTCTACGGAAATCTGAAAACATCTTGAACATTTCAAAATAATAAGAGATCTGTCCAAATGGAGCTTGGATCTAGAGTTGGGAGTGTCTGTTGCCAGTTTCTATTCTTGAATGCATTGCCGTGTTTACGCTCTTCTTGGCTTTCCCATCTTATTAACTAGCTCTCCTCCCAAGGACAGTGAAGTAGAGCAGAGCAAACTGCTGGCTAGGGCTGCTCCAGCTTTTCTGAAGGGCAAAGGGTAAGTTAAAGCCAGAGTGTACTGGAACCCTGAATTAACTCAACTAAAACTGGAGATTTCTTTTGTCAAAAATGCTCTGTGTGTGAAAGACCATCTTTGATTTAGTAAAAGCAGCTCTGTTAATAACCCAATTAACAACATCAAGTAGTTATTTCCAGTACACACATCTATGTTGTTATTCACTTTCTCTGATTTCCTTTTCCTTTTTTCTTTTTAAGTGACTAAGCTGAAGATCTGATTTTCCAAAGGATACTTAATCTTTGCTTGCAATCCATTTCAGTGTGTTTACTGTACAGATGAATTCCTTGGCCTTAGTGGTTGAAGAATGCAAATCCGTTTGCTAAAAAGTTGTTTAATATAAATGGAAGTGTTTATTTTTAAAGTTAGTGAAATGGAATTGTGAATTTCTTTGCTTGGATTTTGCTTATTTCTTTTCTTTTTCCTTTTTTTTTTTTTTTTTTTTTTTTATTATAGAACATCACTTACTACCCTTCCTTTACTTGCTTGGTTTTCTAAATTCTACCACAAATTCATTCCTACCTTCTCTGCTTATTTTTGTCCACCTCTCTTTAACAACACCCTTTCTTTCCTCCTGCCCTGTTTCAGGATACAGTACAGCCTGAATGTGGCAGACAGGCTAGCTGATGAACATGTTCTCATCGGGTTGTATGTCAACATGCTCCGGAACAACCCATCATGGTTAGTGCAGGTTTGGCTGCTTGACCGTCCTTAGAGAGGGGAACAGTCTGAGCTGGTGACAAGCAGTCTTAGCAAGAAACAAGGTCACTGGATGCCAATGGTGTTACTAAGGAGCTTTTTAACTGACTCAAGTAAGACGCCTTTTGTGACATTAGTTTGGCTACTTCCCATTAGCGAGCCATAGAATTCATACCTTTATTTATATCTTAGCTGAAGGGAGAACTTGTGTAAATGGGAGCCATGTTAAATATTAGCATTCAGGTGGATGTAAGACTGGTTCCCGCTAGTCAGTTCTGTGCTACATGTCATGTCAAATTACCGCAGGATGGTGATGCAATAATTTGTCTTATTCCAAGGACACGGATGTCTCTGGTGATTTGGAAAACAATGCTTCATTTCACTTAAGACAGAAATGAAAAAGAGAAAGTGTGATATGCCGAGATCATAAAATGGAAATCATTTCTTTAATAGTGGTAACAGTGGGAAAAATTGTCTTTCAACAATTCTATTATTTACAAATGTTTCTGAGTAGCCATCCTGATAAAGCCTATTTCCTAGTCCGCAAAATATGCAACACTTACTTTCAGATGTGTTAAATCCAGGAATTCAAAATATTCAAATGAGGGCATTCATAAAGTTTTTCTCTATTTTAATTGTGACATAAGAGAGTCCTTCCATTGGTTAAAGTTATTTCATTTTAATAATAAATGTGCATTTGCAATTTAAATGAAAGTGAAAGGAAAGGCTGTAAGTGTATCATATGTATGTTTCAATCTAGTTTAGACTACTGTTTTACAAATGTATTTAGCAAACCAATTCCTTGGAAAATTTCAGTTTTGCTTAACAACTCTAATTTTTTCTGAACTAAGGGCCCATGGATTTTCTGCCATTATAATTGTTATGTGAGCCAGTGGGTCGAATTTCCATTAAAATAGTTTACACCTTCAGCATGGCAGGTCTCCTTTCCTCTCCTATTTCACCAGGCATCTCTCAAACACCTGGCCATTGCTCTGTGCTTACAGCCCTCAGCACTGGGTGTATTAGCCACTTTGTTTCTAGAACTCTTTCCTCCTCTCTTGTATGTTTCCAGAGTTCCTTTCTATTGCTGCTCCTTGGAGCTATTTTTGCAAGATTAGTTCATGAGATGATTTTAGCTCTGATGAGCTGATGAACATATATTAATTTTAATGGATATACATACATATCTTAATTTGTATTTTTAAAAATATATAGCCAGTACACTTGTTTAATTTAATACTATATCCTACTCTTTAAGGAAATAAAAATGCACTCTTCTCAGCTGACCTAAACCCATCTCTTTGTTCAAGTTTTCTGAGCTATTAAATAGTATCCACTTTCTCACAACTCAGCCTCTCAAAAGTACAAGATTGCTTTACTCTTATTCCCAACAAGTTTGGTACCCCAATGTTACATCGTAGCTGAAACAATAGAACTAAACACTGAATTACCAAAACATTATATCCGTCATCTTCAAAGAAGAATACAGTCAATATAGATCCAATCATAAGGCAATGATGTGATCTCACACCGTGTCCTCTCCTCATAATTCTAAGCACATTCCTGTTATTTCTACCACTCTTCTATGACCTTTTCTTAATTAAGGTTGTAACAAAGAAATCTCCAAAGAGAAAAGCTCAGAGTTTGTCACCACCAGCGGGTTTTCCCTACTCAAGTAATTAATCATATTGACTTAATGGCCACTTAAGACCATAAAATTCTCAGCAGAGACACTTTACATCTGCTTGATAAAAGCTACATGTGATTTGTATTTTGAAAACAAAGCAGAATTTAAGACTGAGCAATGAAGCAGACTCCATTTGAATAGCTGTGCCCTCCATAGTCCTCATAGCTTTTTTCTATCCTTAAAAAAATTCCAACTTCCCTTTCAAATTTCTCATTTTTTCTTCCCTTACCTTTATGTTTAATTAGAGCCTAACAATTCCTCACATCTGTCATGATTATATAAGTAACGTAATGATCTCTCACCTCCCCAATCATCATTATAGCCGTAATGCTTTACCATCATTCAATTATGGTGAGATATATAATAATGGTAATAATCATAATAGCTACTATTTTTCAAAGCGCTTGTCTCATGCTAAGCTTTGTGTTAAAAGCTTCATATACATAATTTCTCCTAGTCCTTAGAGTAAGTCCATGGAGTAAATGTGATCATCCCCATTTTGTAGACAAGTGAAGGTGTATTGTTTTAGCAAGTTTCCCTGACTCTCCCAGTCACACAGCTTCTGAACAGTGGGACAGAGATTTGAACCATTTCTGTCCAAGTTCGCATGCACTATCCTGCATCACCTCTTTTAAAGCCTGCATCAAACTCACGCCCTCCAGAAAGCTTTGTGGATAACTCCTTCACACTGCATCCTTCACATACTTATTTACTGAAACTGCATATCCTATTCTAGTATTTTTTTATTTAATTTTAACAAATATTTAGAGCACATGATAGTAATAGGAATGGTGGTTGTTAATCTTACCCTTTATGTATGCTGTTCCTTGAGTTGTGAATTCTCATTTTCATTGTAATCTTCCAAAAGGGCAATAATTTTATCTTCAGTCTCTTTTATCTCATCACTACAGCCAGAGTAGGAATAATAAATTTTACATTTATGAAGTGCTTCAAAAATTATAGAGCCCTCCCCCACATATTATTTAATTAGCTCTTCCTAGTCCTAGAAGGTTGGATAATATTTCCATTTCACTGATAAGAAAATATGAGCTTCAAGACATTGAGTGACTTATCCAAAGTCACATGCTAGTAAGGGCTTGCACTCGAGTCTTCTAACAGCGGGTCCCATCTATTTTCCACCCCATTCCTTCACCTCCTTGTCTGCACCCTTCATGAGATACTCTACAAACAGGCACCTTATAACTGTTCTAGATAAAAAGTTTTGTTTTTGCCATTATTCAGACATGCTCCTGATTAACTCTATGTAGGGGTCTTCTACCCTATATTAACTACTCAACACAATGGGAAACTGACTTATTTATAAACAGTTGGCTACTAAATTAAAGCAATACTTATGTCGTTGCTGGTTCTGATGTCAGATAAGCCAAATAAATAAACTGCAGCTCAAGGGAGAATTTTCTGCTGCCTTCTTAATTCAGTGAAGTTCTGAAAGCCTTAATGGCTTTAAAGCACCTTCTTCATTGGAGGAGGAAGGGTCTCAAAATGTACTACAGGGCAGGCTTTTTCTGTTCTCCCCCAAAGCTTATTGAGGGCTTGGGTTTGCCAGTTCATAGTGAAGTTCTGAGGCAAGTAGACCAAAAGATTGGAAACCAACCCAGAACTTCCACCTGTAACCACAGTTATATCCTCAATACTTATCATTCAGAAGCTTCTAGCATACTTTTATCAACTCTAAAAAGGCTCCCAGTGTAAGGGAGGGAGGGGATATAGCTAAAGGCACCAGTCTATGCTTTGCTGTCATAAACGATTGCTATCACCTGGTTAGATTTCTGACCTCATAAAACTAGGTTAAAATTGTCCTGCTTGTATTTTTCTCAAGTACAGTAAAGTGCACATTGGTGTTGCCAGTAGATGTCTTCCTGAGTGGGTTGATAATCCAACTAGTTTAAAATTGCTCCACAGTATTTTTTGCTTCGGGGAAATAAGACATCTACCTTCCTCTAAGAATGTCTATTTCTGGATTTTGTTTATTAGGTCTAAATTTTTATTAGCTTATCTGCCTTAAACCATGTAATAGATTCCTATTGCACATAGTTTACAACCCAGACCCCTCACCATGGTCTTCAAACCTGTGTGTGATCTACGCTTTGCCTACTCTTCTCTCAGCCTCAGCTCTCATGGGGTTCTCCCATTCAATCATGATACTTAGTCACCTCAGCTTTTGATCAGTTCCTACAAGCCAAGCCCTTCCCTGCCTCAAGACCTGACTCTTCCCTCTGTCTAGATCATTCTTGCCCATCTTACCTGTGTCCCCTCCTTCCATATGCACAAGAACTGGCTCCTTCTCTGGCTTCCAATCTTAGATTAAAGGCACCTACCAGGTAGGTCTCCAATATTCGTCTCTATAATGGCATACTATGTATTTCCTTCTAACCAGCAGCAGTTATTGTTTGGTTGATTGGTTGACTGGTTGGTTGGTTGATTAGCTAGTTGGTTGGTTTACTATCTATCTTACCTTCCAGGGGGCAGGGATCCTTTCTGACTTATTTACAACCTTATGTCTGGCACCTAGCACAGTGCCTGGCACAACACTAGGTGCCCAATAAATATCTGTTAATGCTGTAGAACAGTGGTCCCCCACCTTTTGGGTACCAGGGACAGGTTTCATGGAAGACAATTTTTCCACAGACAGGGGGTTAGGGGAGGGATGTGGAGCTCAGGTGATGATGCACAGCCCAGTTCTTAACAGGCCACGGACTGGTACCAGACCTCAACCCAGGGGTTGAGGACTGCAGTTGCAGAATATTAATAGTGCTATAGGTATAAAATTCCATCTTACCCTAAACAAAACTGTTAGCAGTACTCAGAAATCTTTTTTACTAAAAAATAAATGTTTTACTATTTAAGAAAATCACCATTGTGTAGTAGCCCTTCAACTGAACATTTAGTATAGGAGTATAAAGTAGATAAGAAAGTAAAGTATTAAGCTTTATGCAGATAGAGGTGGTAAACATGGGCAAAGACAAGCACCAGTAATTCACTGATGTGGCAAAAGCAACTAAAAGGGAATTTAAAAATCAAAAAACTGAAAGTCATATTGGGCAAAAATTTTTAGAGAAATTTTGTTAATGCTGCCTGGTATCTTCTACTTTGTATTAGTTTGCTAGGGCTGCCATAACAAAATACAACAGACTGAGTGGCTTCAACAACAGAAATTTATTTTTTCACAGTTCTGAAAGCTGGAATTCCAAGACTAGCCAGCAGGGTTGGTTTCTCCCAAGGCATCCCTCCTTAACTTACAGATGGCCGCCTTCCTGCCGTGTCCTCAGATGACCTTTTCTCTGTGCTGTGCATTCCTAATGTCTCTTCCTCTTCTTAAAAGGACATCATTTCTATGTGATTAGGGCTCCACCATTTTGACCTCAGTTAACTTTAATTACTTCTTCAAAGGCCTTATCTCCAAATACACTCACATTCTAAGGTACTGGGGTGTTAGGGCTTTAGCATATGAATTTTGGGGAAGACACAATTGGAGGTGAGAGTAGGAAATGGCAGTGAAAGCTAATGCCAGGATGAAGAGGAATTAACTAAGTGAAAGTAAGTGAAGGAGGTGGGTGGACGAGGCAGAATGGGGTGCATTTGGGACTTATCTGTGGTCAGTCTCATGGAGTCATGGGGGTAAAGGATAAAGCTGGATTATGCAGGACCTTGTAAGTCTTGTTTAGAAGTTTGAGAAACAAGAATCTTTTGAAGAGTTTTATGCATAAAAATGTTACAGCCAACTTCATTTTTAAAAGGTCACTGGCTACAGGATGGAAAGTGAATTGGAGGGAAGTTATAATACGTCTAAAGTCAGAGCAACATGTTGAGAGGGCTTTATGTTAATTCAAAAGAAGAGGACAGTGGCCTGGAGCACTTCAGGGGCAGTTGAGACAGAAGGAAATGGAAGAAGTTGAGAGTTTGCCTAAGGCAGAATGCATGACCTTGATTGGAACATAATGGGTTGTTAAAGTCAGAGTCTCCAAAGGAGTTTCAAGGTATCCCTCAGAGAAGCCATAATTATGACAAGTTTTTATTATTATTATTCATGAAGATGGCCATTTCATGATTTCCTGTCTTTTCCTTGCAAACCACTCATTAAAAGGCCATCACATCAAGCTTTGAGAGTTAGTTTCTTTCCCCATTCTTCAGTCCCATAAAACCACAGCTCAGGCCCCAGCATCACTTTATTTCTCTCCACCCAGACTCTCTTCAGCCAACTGACCCCTAAATGCCTAAAAATTGTCCTATTTCCACAGCATGTTACTCTCAATCAACTGTAAAAGATAGGAAATAATCTAATAAAGGAGTCCTCTGTGTGAGTGTTAATTAATAATGCCTTGTCAGGCACTATTCCTCCCATTAGCTATTTGCATTTTAATAGAAGAATAGTACATGAGACCTGATGGCCTTAAAAATTAATCTCTAGTGATAAAATTCCTGTCACCATCCAGACAAACAGACAAAATATCAAGGGAGAATAGAGAAACATTTCTGGTACCCTTTGAATCATACTATTTTTTTTGATTGACTGTCCTACCTTGGAAGGCAGAACAGAGTCAAAGAGAAATCAAAGAAATGTGAACAAACCCTGAGTTCCCAGAAATCTTTGCTAAATCATAATTTAGTAAGCCCTAGCTTAGCTGGGGCCACCTGAGTTTCCTAGAATGCCATTTTGAAATGTATGACACTGGTCATACATTTAAGGTAGAAAGTGGACACCTTTCCAAATAATGGATTTTCCTGCTCTGAAATGCAGTCAACACTGTAGCCACTTTTTAATTCATCATAGTCTTGTAGCAAGATTACTGATTATAAAGTCCTGAAATGAATAGCTAGGGCTGGAGAAAGTGTTGGAATCGGTATTTATTTTAATGATTTAGGGATTATTGGCCATTCATTTTCAACTATTTATAATTGAAGTCTTGAAATAATGGAATTTATCAGAGGAATGCCTCATTCACCCTGGTATAATTTGAACATACTGAAATGGCACATGTGGCCTCATAAATCGTTCATGTGCACAAAGGGGTAATGTATCACACCAGCCCCCGTTCACGCAGCACTGGGGGAGGAAATGCATGGAGGTGTGAGTTATCGCTTACTATACAGAGTCCCATATCTTCACATCTCACATTTCCAGGAGGCTTTTTTTAGTATAACATATCATTTATACTAGCTGGTCATTCATGATAAAAGATACTTTTATCATGAGGTTTTTTATCAAGGTTTTTTTTTTTATTTATGAAAACACTCACAAGTGTTTCTGACAAAGTCACTTTCAGGCATCATCCTAGACTTGGAGCAATAGGCCCTACTGTCTGCATACACTGTGTTGAAGTAGACTTACAGTCTCTAATACACAAGCCAGAAATGACAAGTGTCTTAAAAATCAAATTAAATTGCCTCTTTGTGGGATAGTTTTATGTGTAAAGCAAAGACAGTGTAACTTTCTCTCTGTTATTGAAGCTGCAATAAGAAATTTAGTTATTCTTTTAACCACTGCAAAGTACATTGTTTTATAAAGATAAATATTAATATCTGCTTTAAAGCATCAATTTTCTAGAACTAATTCTGCCTTTTGCTATTCAAATTATTTTCTTACTACAAGTCTAAATTTGTGTGCTGGTTAAAATCTCAATCCACTGAAATTGATGCTACAGATTATGTGAGCCCTGTATCCTAGAATTTTGTGTTTTAAGAGAATGTAAAATATCACATATGCTATACGGAGATCAGTTAAATACTCACGAAAAAATGATATTTTTATATGGTTTACACGTAGGCTTTATTCATGTATTTGTATTTTCCATTTCATTTTCAAGATTTTCTATATCCTTGCTAGTCAAAGTGTTGGGCCAGTACACTGGACCAATAGTATCAACATCTCTTGGAAGCCTGTTAGAAATGCAGATTCTCAGGTCCCATCCCCAACCTACCCTACAACCCTTCACTACAGAATCAGAAACTGCATTTTCACAAAATCCCTAAGTGATATGCTTACACTTCGAAGCTTGAGAAGCACTACTGTAGATAGTTGTTGGATGGTAGATGACATTTTGATGGGGACAAGAATCATTAATGAATCTAAACAGGTTACTTAAGAGGCAAAATAATAACATTGTATTAACTAAGATTTTTGAGCACTTCATGGTTCCAGACATCACACCAGTTTGATGCATTTTACATACGTTATCTCATTCAGGCAAAAAGAAAAGAGAAGCCTCTTTTTCTGAGGATGGAGAACTGGGTTGTTAAGTAGGGATATTCAGGAATGTTCTAGTTATTTAGTATGGGGCAAAGAGTGGAATGTTCAGATTAAAACAGGAATTACTTACATATGTGAAAGGTATAGACTGGAGCAGAGATAATGAAGACAGGAATGTCTTATGAATGGCCAGGAAAAAAAAATGTTACAGTAAAGGATTCAGACAACAAGGAAGGAGCTATTTTGGAAGGGACTTAGCCAAAATGCTGGAAGTACATAATGATTTTCACTCATCTCTTCACTTTAGAACAAAGGTTAAGAGACTATGTTGCATGTTTACTTTATATGTAAATGTTAATATAAGTAATATAATTGCATGTTACTTTATATGGATCCAAGTCATTGCAATGAATACTTCTTACAACCTTAATACTGGCATAGGAGTGGATCTTCTTTAATATATATTTATGAGTATTAACTTTTTTCTTTAAGGAACAGGCTTAAGTATAAGAGCTGATGGAGAGGAATATAAGTATGATTGTGAATGAGAGGAACTAGTTTCCGATCCTGATTCTGACCTAATACACAACACAATAACTGATTAGCCAAACTACCACCAACTAATCTGCTGACAGGGTTAGTGTTATTGGTACGTTTCACAGAATTTTTTTGAATGGCACCCAAAATTTAGTATTGAATGAAAGGCTTCAGAGATGAAATTTTTTGAAATATAGTAGAAATGATAATGCTTCTATTTGCATTAGTCTTTAGGGACTCAGATCTATCTTATTTTAGTATGAACAGATTCTATAAATTTATAGGAGACACTAAACAATTCCCATTAGTGTCATAGGGAGCCAGAACTATAATTCCACTTTTCAGGAAGTACATATAAAAAGCAGGTTACCTGGGTAGAAATACTATAGATGAGAATTGCATTAGTTATCTAATGCTGTGTAATAAATTACCCTAAAACGTAGCAGCTTAAAGCAACAAATATTTATTATTGCATAGTCTGTAGGTCACAAATCCAGCTTTGGCTTAGCTAGGTGCCTCTGGCTCAAGGATTTTCATGAAGTTACAATCAAGCTGTCAGCTCAAGCTGTGATCTCATCTGAAGGCTCTACCAGCAGGGATTCATTTACATGGTCATTGACTTGCTTAGGTCCTTCATCACCTGGGTCTTCCACAGGGCTGCCTTAGGACATGGCAGCTAGCTTCCCACCAGGAAAACTATCCAAGAGAGCTCAAGAGAAAGAAAATAAGCCCAAAATGGAAGCCATGGTCTTTTTATAACCTAATCTTGGAAGCGACATTCCATTCCTTCTGCCATATTCTATTCATTAGAAGCAAGTCAGTACATCCAGTCCATACTAAAGGGGAAGAGATTACACAAGAATGTGAATACCAGTAGATAGGGATCACTGGACACTCACCACAATTTTTTTTTCCTTTCTTCTTGCTTCCATATTTTCTATTATGTCAATTTTGGACATGTGTTACTTTCATAATAAGGAAATAAAAATGTTAAAGCCAATAAAATTAAAGAAAAATTGTATCAGAAATATTGATCAGAAAAGTCACCTCTCCTTGGTGCTTTCTTAGTAAGACAATTGAATTGACTGAAGACGGGATTTATTAATGACCTTCCTGGCCGCATATTAGATCATGTCATGAGTCCAAGTCTGAGATCATTAATCTAACAGGGTTTTGTATGGCTTGTAAATTGTTTGCACTGAAATATTGAAATAGCAAACCTCTCTGACGGTAATATGAATACGTCAATCTTTCTCAGTTGCCTAACGGTCTCGTTCTCGCTCTGTTCTCGGTAGCATGCTGGAGAGTTCAAACCGGCTTGATGAAGAACACAGGCTGATCGCCAGGTATGCGGCAAGGCTGGCAGCAGAGTCCTCCTCGTCTGTAAGTAGTTTGAGTGGAAGGATTCATCTGTTGGCTTCTGGAGTCCTTGAATTTCATGTTATGTTCACTGTTACCATTATAGCTGATGCTGATGACCACGACAATTTGTGCCAATTTATTGTTCATGCGTTTGTTGCTATGTTTGTGGTATCTGGTGGTGAATTTCCAGTTTAAAAATAGCAGATCTGAGGAACAAAATCATCTACAGTAGCGTGGCCCTGCAGTCAAGCAGGAAGCCCCATGTCCCCCTTCACCCAGTGTCGACCCCATAGGAGAACCTGAGGAAGGGGACAAGGACTGGTTGTGATTTTTTTTAAATGGATTTAAGACAGGTGTGTTCAGTGAAGGCTCTAGGTTTAAGGCTGAATAGTTGCAAGTGACACTTAAAATATACTAGTAGAGGCAACAGAGCTGATATCTTTTTCCATCTGCTTCTGTCTCTAAGACAAAAGCAACAGTTTGACACCTTGATTCAGAATTCATCTGTGCTGAACCGAGGGTGAGCTGCGATTAGGGCACCACAAAGGACACTGAGTGGCAGGGGAGCCAGTGAGGAAGCTGTTGCCTGCCCCCCTCACGGCAGACGTTGCAATTATCAGAGCTGAGCACTTCTGTAATGATCCCAGATGGGAGCTGAATAATGACCCATTGCATTGGCCCTGGCACTTGCTCTCTGTGACATCAGTGACTGTAACACTCTTAGAAACTACCATGAGCAAGAAGAAAGAGTCCATGGCAGGCTAAAAAGTGTACTGTCTGGCCCCCAAATCAGACATGGTAAAACAGAGATACAATTGCAGTATATGACATCTTAAATGCCATAAATAAAGAACAAACATGTTAAAGAAAGTAAAAATAAGAGAATATGGGAGGACTAGATTTCAGAACAAGCAACCCCTTTGGGAGTCACTTGAAAAGAAAGACAAAACAAGGCTTCTGGAAAAACCTCTTTTCCAAGTTTTCTTGCCTTTATCATGCATATACCTCTATAAGCAGAGGGTATGATATGGTAAGATGGATTCACAATGTGGAATTTTGAGTCTGTGTCCCAGGTCTCTATGATCACACAAAGCACCACCTCTTCGAGTTCAGTTTCCTCATCCATAAGTAGCTATAACTATAATTATTATATATGTCAGTGCAGCCTGTTATTAGGGTCCAGTGAGATAATAAAATGTACAACAGTGCTGCATTAACCAGCAGTCACAAAATGGCAGCCTAAAGACCAAATTTGTCCCACAGAAATGTTTTGTTGGGCCCCACAGTATTTTTAATTTTTTATTGGCTGTCAGAATTTACAGATCAGGTGGTTTTCCTTAAAACTCTGGATTTTCAGGTTACCCTGAGAGACTGACAAGACCAGGAGTATGTTCCTCATGGCAACAAGCCGCTCAAGTAGAGGCAGTCCTCTGCCTGATTTAGACAGGGCAAGAATGCGGCACTTTGCCACAACTCATACCCTGGCCCCCATCTGTCATTTGGGTTACCTCGCTGGCCGCTTTCAACATTTGAATTAGTGATCCCTGGTAGGCTGCTAAATCTCTGTGCACATATTATTATTTACATGTGCACTAACTTCTCCAGTCTTTGTGCCATTTTTGTCTCGAGAACAATAGTCACTTGTGTCCCTTGCTTTCTTATATCCGATATAACCTTTGTGGATGCATCACAGGAAAGATATCATCCACACATTAATTTTAGTTCCTTTGTAAATCTCTTCATAATCACATATCAAGAATTCCATGATTAGCTAAATAAATCATGATTAGTAAGATGACACCAGATTAGAAAGGAGATAGAAAGGTCATTTACTTGGGTCCATTTCTGTCTGGATAATTTCTGATCAATTAATATAAAGAGAAAAGCAATGCCTGAAATCCACAACTGGCTCAGATAAGTTTCTTCCCTTTATCAGTACATAAAATATATACAAGAAAGAGAAACTTATGTAGTGAAATCAGAAGAAAAACCTGGATTACAGGTCAAACCTGCCATATGCCAGACTTAGCTATAGAAAGCCATTTTGGATATAAAAATGTAAGATACAAAATTCTTCATTAACAATGCTAGTAATTTCTTTGCTAAGCTAGATGTGAATTAAAAATCAGAACAGCTTTCTAAAAGCCAGACCTTTACTAGACTTAACCATTCCTACAGTTAGGTTTCTGGACATTAAAAAGCAGGCTGAATTTCTCCTTATCTTTGCAGGTGCTATTTTTAAAAGCTTTGCGTTCTTCAGTAGAAAGATCAGTTGTGATTTTTTAAAAGTTTTTTTTAAAAAATAAAAATGGGCTTGGAGGAATTTTTGCAATGTACTGTAGAGCAAAGAAAGCAAGGCACAGACAACAGTAGATAATCTGAAATCATTTTTTTTAATAAAACAACACCAAATAAACCCTTGTCTCTATACAGACAGACCTATAAATATGGTATGTTATGATTTAGGATACATATGCTTATATGAGAATGGAGAAAGCTATGACTGCATATATACCAGTTGATAAAGCTGACTGCATGACCAAGAATGATGAGCTGGGTGTCATATGAAGGTAGAAGAAGCAAATACATGCATATGAATCCTTCAATGTAAAGTTACACATATGAATAGATAAATGCATAAAAATTTGGTAATCAAAAGAAGCAGAAAAGTAAGACTTATGAACTATGGCTTAAAAACTATGAAATTTTTAATTATACATTACAGTAATTGAACAGTAATGCTATAGAAAGAGCCATGTCAACACCTATATTGAGAGAATAGTTGCAACGTGTACAGCTTGGCAAGAATGAAATAGCTTCCCAAAAACTTCAGGTCAGGAAGCTGAAGAACAGTTTTTACTATGTTCTTGTATATTTGCTTGCTGAAGGATTCCATTCTGCTTTCCGTTGCATAGATGTGCTCCAGGTCCACAGAAAAGTTGGTCCTTAGGAGAAGAATGGCAATTTAATTTTCTGTATTTGCTTTTTTGTTGTTGTTGTTTTGGTAGAACTAGTTTCCTCTTCCTTGTCTACATATCTCATGACTGCTGTCTTCCCAAATACATAGGTTCACATTCCCAATATTAAATTGTGTAAACTACATATTTTACAGCAGCCAACTCAGCAGAGAAGTGCTCCTGACATCTCCTTCACCATCGATGCAAATAAGCAACAGAGGCAGCTGATCGCAGAACTAGAAAACAAGAACAGGTAAGGCTTTGTAGACATGTTAGCTTGTTTGAGCAACTTGGTACGTTCATTAATAACCTATAGTTGTGCCTTAAAGTCTCCAGGCTTTTCACACTGGGAAGACTTCAAGGGAAGACTTCCACAGTCAGTGGTACTGGCTTCTGAAAAGCTGGTCTTTAAATCTTTAGATCTTCAAAAGCTTCATGATAAAACTGCGTGTGTGTGTGTGTGTGTGTGTGTGTGTGTGTGTGTATACAGGTCTGAGATGTCAGTGAAATTAATGTTGTGTTTCTAGACAGTCTCATTTCCCTTTTTCTGACATGCTTAGTTTTGTTCAGGAGGTAGGCACGAGGTGTTTCTGCTACCCAGAGAAAAGTAGGAGGCTCACCTGGGAGGCTCCCTGTAAAGACCCTGAGCTAAAGAGGCATCTGGGAGGCCAAGGCGGGAGGACTGCTTGAGTTCAGGAGTTTGAGACCAGCCTGAGCAAGAGCGAGACCCTGTCTCCACTATAGAAAAATTATCCAGGTGCAGTGTCATGCACCTATAGTCCAGCTACTTGGGAGGCTGGGGCAGGAGGATCACTTGAGCCCAGGAGTTGGAGGCTGTAGTGAGCTATGATGACACCACTATACTCTACCCCAGGTGACAGAGCAAGACCCTGTCTCAGAAAAAAAAAGAGGCATCTGGAGTGACACCTCCATCACCCAAATACCTCCACCTCGAGCCCAACAGCAGGTCCTTCCTCTGTTCAACACAGATTGGTTCACAGTCTACCTCCACAGCATACACCCTAAAACTGTTCACTTCATCACCACCACCACCTAATCCAACCAGTCCTTCTTAAAAACATCAATCATATCATGTCATTCCTGGGTCGAACTCTCTAATGATTTCCCATCGCACTTTCCTTAAAACCCCCTCCTCTTACCATGGCCTGCAAGGTCCTACCTGAGCTGATTCCTGCCTGCTGTTCCAGCTTCGGCTCACCTTGCTCACCACACTCCAATCTCTCGTGGCGCTTCCTCTGCCTTACAGCCCTTGCACCAGCTGTTCTGTTCTCTAGAAGGCTCTTCCCTGAGGTCTCTGCATGGAGGGCTCCTTCTCATCATTTAGGTGTCAGCTCAAATGTCACCTCCTAAAAGACCACCTGTCTAATCTTGCCCACTACACCCTACCACAGAAACCACTCTCTATTACATCCTCCTGCATGTGTGTCTGTTGCACTTATCAGTGTCTAAAATAACTGTATTTATGTGTTTGTTTTCTTATTTGTTGTCTGTCTTCCCTGACTGAAATGGAAGTTCTTTGAGAACAGAGACCACGCCAAATGGCCCCTGGGGCCCAGAACCCTGCCCAGTACATTGCAGAAGCTCAGTAAATATACATTGAGTGAGAAAGTAATGAATAGCTGAGTTGAATCTCAAACTCAGTGATGAGTAAGCCCAACATAGGAACAATTGGTTCATTCTATATTTCTTGAAAAAGCACCCAAATGTTTTCACGCTAAATCTCATTCTTAAACACTGATGTGACATCTGAGGTCAAACTGGTAAAGTGGAGGAGGAGGTTGTGATCATTATTTCATGCCTGGAAAGTTTGACCTGAGAATTTGGGAATAAATGATCAAAGTATTCTTTAAAGTTCTATAGAAAAAAATAAAAAGGAAGATGCAAACTCTGTTGGCACATTTTCATATTTTTTCTAGTAAAAAAGCTTTTGGCTTAATTGTCTTAGGACCTGGTTCTCATCATTAGGAAACCACAAATTAAAACAGAAATAGCTTCATCAGTGTGACACCATGACTCCATCGCCTTTGAAACTGCTACTCTCCTCTGACCCCCAAGGAGATGTGCTCACATCAGTTTGCCACATGTGATCCCTCTCAATTTATCAAGGAATAAGAGGCAAGAATTAAGAGGAGAGAGAGAGCAGAAGCATGGAGAATTAGACAGAACAAATTAAAATTTGCTCAGGACAAGTCACAAGTCTATAAAATTACCTATCCTATTTTATATAACATTTATTGTATCTACTATGTGAAAAATACTTGTGCTAAGTCAGAAAAGGCATTGAGAGAAGTACTCAAAGCAAACAATGTAAAAGAACCACCGTGGACTCTCAGGTTGGTGGAAGGGTTGTGTGAGTGTTGATGGTGCTGAGGAGTAGGTGAATAGAGGGGCCACGTACAAATGTTGTCTCGATGCATTACATCAATTCGGGCACCAGAAAGGGCACGGAAAGAAAAAAAGAAAAGCAAAGAAAAATGGACCGGTTTTAAATTCCTGACAATTAGATTTAACCCAAATTTTCAACTTCTTTAGAACAAAGCATTACTCTTGGTAACCTTAGAAAATGTTAGAATTGTAACGTAGAGGGTGTTTTTTTTCTCTTTTAGTCAACAAAGTAAAACTATAGTATGGGATAGGAAAGGCTCAAAATGACTCAGTCAGAATGAATATGTGTCAATAAGTCAGTGAGTGTCCAATAATCAAGTCAGCAGAGAAGAGCTGAAGAAGAAAGGATTAAAAGAGAGATAAAATCAACCATTTTATCTGGAATTAGAAGGCTATGCCAGCGTGAAGCCTGATTGAACTATGCCAAAGTTGAGGCATAGTTTTCTGGAGAAGGACCTGGCTCTCTCTATAGCCCGTTCATTCAGAGTTTCTACAGACGTTGTCCCACACCGCCTTCTCCAACCCTAAGTCCCTTTTCTCTAAAACATATTTTGATTGCTACCCAGCAAGGAGCCATCCAGTGGGGAGAAGACCACAGCCAGAATTAATAATATGATTATAGCTTCCAGGTGGCAGCAGGAAGAAACCTGGGTCTTTGTTTTGAGGTGTTAAAGAGAATAACAACAATCGTATGTATTTATAACACGTGTGTACAGATATTGTTTCATTTCATCCTCAGAACAGCTCTTTAAGGTAGGCAGAGTGACTATTATCATCCCAATTGTACAGATCAAAATTAAAAAGTGAGGAGTGATTTCTACCCTTTTCCCCCAATGTGACCCACTTTATCATCATTGTGGTCTGGCTTGTGTAGGGGAAACTTGATGGACAAGGTAGGTTTTTAGCTGGACGTTTCAAGACAGTGCAATTTGGCAGTGAAAGATGGGAGATAGGATTATGAGTAAAAATATACACAGACATTGAGAAAAGCGATGAAGATAATTGCCAGGCAGCACCAAGGGGCTGAGATGAAGAGTGAAATGGCAACCTTAGTGTATGAGGCTTGCACACCAGGTCAAAGAATTTGAATTTTATCCTGTCATGATGGACAGCAGTGATCAAGCAAGTGACAGAATGTGGGCACGTTTATGGCAAAATAATCAGCTTACTAAATATGCAGCTTTTGTTTACAAGGGATTGACCTAGAAGCTGATGGGAAGTGATGAGGACCTACCTCAAATAGATGGTACCGGAAATAAAAACAAAGGAACCAAAACAGGAGATGACTAGACAAAAGAATAAACATTGCTGGGATGTTAATTTATAAGATTCTCTGGTTATTCATTTCTAAACTTTCTATAAGGGAATCTGGATTTTTCAGCAATAATCTTTATATGACTCAGATTTCACTAGCAGCCCTCTTTTCTTTCACTCTCTGGGTCGGGTCCGTCTGTCCTGAGGTGAAGAGCAAAGTCAGAGGCTGGGGGTAGGAATAAGGGATAAAATGTCAAGGTCGAAGAGAGTCTTTGTGCACTCTCAGGAGAAGGTCAAACCTGGCCTGATTTCCCACAAGTTCCAGCATCACTCCTACATCCCTTCTTAGAAAGAAAAGACTAAAGTATAACTTCACAGCCCACAATTACCTTATCTTGGTTGCAGCATTAACCTGCTCTTCCACTTCTCCAGAGCACTTTGTTTTCTCTTCCAATCCTCTGCTTCCACTCAGGCATGAGGATAGCACACTTGAGGGGAAATTAGGACTTCTCTTGAGGAAATACTGCAGGGATATCTGCCTGCATGTGGCTCTATTTATATAGTCATGGAGCTTTCAACAGGAAGCTTCATGAATGTCCTAGTAGCCCTGGCTGTGCCTCAATACCACTCTTACGGATTGTTTCCTTGAATATTTTTGGATTGCACTCTCTACATGCATGTTTTTAAGGACCAGAAAGAGAAAAAAAGAAATAGAAATGAGAAGAGATGGCAGCAAGAGAGCTTCATTCTGTCCCTGAGTTCCTTTGTGGCTCTTAGAGCTCTCCACCCCTTCACTGATCAGCAGCCAGTCCATCCTGAGCTCATCTCTCTAAGCCAGCAGCCTCATGCTCTCCAAAGACCCCAGGGCTATGTCCCAGAAGCTCATCCAGGTCACATTCCTGCACAGTGGAAACTTTCCCAGGGGTCCTGTGTCTCCAAGGTGATAATTAACTCAATAATCAGGTTCTTGAGCTTAAGGAGAAGATAGAGTTCTTCACTTCACTTCATGACTCTGTCTACTTAAATAATTCATACACATTTCAGTGATGATCTTCAGAAGATAATGCTTCTGTATAGCACCCTTGGAGGAGCCAGTCAGTATTAGGAGTAACAGGAATCTTCAAATTGCATTGTATAAGTCACAGCCTGCCGTGGCTAGACCTGTGGAAGAAAGTATGGAAAGACTGAGGCAGTCTGTTATATATATGGGCTTGGGGGCTAGCCAGCCTAGCTTCAAATCACCTCTGGCACCTGCTTATTATTGAACTTGGGTAAGTCTTTTAACTGATCTGTGCCTTTATTTCCTCATTCGTGAACTAGAAATGATAATTGTACCTAAATAATAGAATCATTATTGGATTAAATAAAATAAGCTTAAAGATGACAGCACAGTTCCTGAGTACAGACTAAGCACTCAATGCACATCACATATCCCTTCATTTTTTTTTTTCTTACCAGAGCTGCTACTCTCCTTTCCTTCCTTGGGCGATATGGTTCTATTATGGTTCCGTCTTTACAACTCACAAGGAGAACTAACTGGAATCATAAAATATAGGGATGTTAGCCCTGGAGGAAATCTTAGAAATCCTGGTGCTCTGATTTTCAGGCTGAGCTCTACGGTACCCTGGGGGCTCTGCAATGGCACCTGAAGAGGGGGAGGAGGGCTGGCAGCACAGGGGTCCACTCTTTCTTTAACCAGGGCAGCCCCCTCTTAACTGTCTCACATATTAGGTTTCCATGGAAGATTTCTTTTAAGGAAAGTTTTCCACCATGGAACACCAAGGGGGCAAAAAAAGGTTGAAAACCACCGAATTATAGTCCAACCTTCTCACCATACTCACAAAAGGTACAATGACTCACTGGTGGCTGGGCACAGTGGCTCACACCTGTAATCCTAGCACTCTGGGAAGCCGAGGCAGGAGGATTGCTTGAGGTCAGGAGTTCAAGACCAGCCTGAGCAAGACTGAGACCCCGTCTCTACTAAAAACAGTAAAAATTAGCTGGGTGTGGTGGCACACACCTGTACTCCCAGCTACTCAGGAGGCTGAGGCAGGAGGATTGCTTGAGCCCAGGAGTTTGTGAGCTAGGCTGATGCCACAGCACTCTAGCCCGGGCAACAGAGCAAAACTCTGTCTCAAAAAAAGAAAAAAAGGCTCGCTGGTAATTAGCCTCCTGATTCTGGTGTGTTTGTGACGCAGGCAGTTATAAATCAGACTTTCAAATGGAAGGCTACACCCTGCTCACCAAGTTCACCTTCAGCTCTCAGTGTTCTGTTGTGCCGGCTCTTGTGCGTTTTGTTGAGTAGGAGACTGACCCCACCCCAGCCCCCGAGAATGTGTGACCTGTAACCTTGCTTAATGGCTTCCGACTGGCTTAGGGATAATTTGCCTTGCACAGGTCTCATATCCTTTATAGCCAGGCTAATGTCACCCAAATGCAGGGAAGTCCAGGCCCCAACATCAATAATAGACTGACACATCTCACCCCCCAACAGAGGTCACACCAATAGTGCTCTATGTCACAGACTCAATTACAGTGAATCCTTTTAGAAGCACTTTCCTTCTAAGGCTTCCTCCACTGTTAAGGCTTAGAGTGTTAAGAAAAAAGAGGAAGAATTTTGCCTAACTGGGAGTTTCTCAGACAAATTCAGTGAGGAAAATTTCCTTCTTGTTGAAAGAATGAGGTTATTTAGTTTTGTAAAATGACCACCATTTATCCTTATTTTCCCTCCAAGTGTCCTTTCTTGGTAGCTGCTGGTACTTTATGGTGTCGTAAATAATAGAGGATCCATTTTTGTCTTTTAAGCAGTGTGCTCTTCAAAGTTGAACACATTACCGCAGCATCATGCTACTTACTAGAGAGATCACTGGGTCCCAGTGCTAACACTGACCAACACACTACAGAACCTTCAGGGTTTGGATGTGCTGGACATGAAGTCAGTCTTCCCCTCCCCCACACCTCCCCGCTAGCTACAGCCCAAGCCTCATAAACACAATGAGTCTGTTGGTTAGTGAAGGTCAGTTCTGCTCCTGAACATGGGATGGTTCCTTCTCTCTTTATTCTGGTGGCCCTGATCTGTTTCGCTGTTAGTATCCTGGAAGTTAATTGGCCCTAATGTCTCACCTTCCTCCTCTCTCCCAAGAGAAATCTTACAGGAGATCCAGAGACTTCGGCTAGAGCATGAACAAGCTTCTCAGCCCACGCCAGAGAAGGCACAGCAAAACCCCACCCTGCTGGCAGAACTCCGGCTCCTCAGGTAAGAGAGGGCACCCACGTCATCTCAGGGAGTATAAATGTTTGAGATCTTTAATAAAGTCTAACAGTGTCTAACCAGAAAACAGTCTTTAGCCACCATAGCTTCTGATGCTTGTTTGTTTTTTCATAGTACACACCTAGTTGCTGAGATTTTGGTGGTTTGGGGTGAAGCTGTTTATATTTTACTTTCGTTTGACACAGAGAAAAGGAAATAGTGGTCTGATCTAAAGATCAGAAATAACATCTCTCACTGGAAAAAATTTGAACTCAGCTCTTTTAGATATTTGTATTATCAACAATGTGTTTATGTTACAAATGATCAATAAAACAAACAAATGTATGACTAATAAACATCACAGGTTTTTAAATTTAAAAATTTACTATAACCCATAAGGGGGAGTCTGATTTTTTCTAAATCTTAGTCCCTAATAGCTTTATTAAAAAATCTTGAAGATTAGATTATCCTTAATCTTAATTAATTAATTAATCTTAAAGGTTCTAAGATTAAAAATCTTAAAGACCTTAAAAAATAGACCTATACCTTCTTGTTCTGTAAATGAACTTAAAAGCCTGGTTTTGTTAATCATTAAATATTTGAGTTGGAAGGGACCATAGAAGGTCATCTGATTTAGCCCCTGCATTCCAGTGCACCGCTCAGAGTCAGAAAACTAGAGAGTAGGAGGTTTTGGATAAGGACTGTGGTCCCTCCCACTATCTCCGAGCTGCAAAATGGAAGTCTTGCTCCAGGCTCTGCATCAGACTGGCTTAGTACCATGCCTTGAAAATGGAATGTACTCAACTGTATTTGTGCAGCAAACAACACAAAAATAAATTCAAAGACATCCATCACAGAAATGTCATACTGATCTCTCACAAGGCACCTTTAGTTAGCAAGTACTACATTCTTTTCATCTTTCAGTTTGGGTGCCAGGTACATTCCAGGTACATCTATTACTCAGAGTCATGCTTTTTATAGTAAGTAGAAATGCCTCTTCTCAGAAACTCTTGGCAGAATGAGTGCCATATTCTTCCTCCATACAAAGACACTAAATGAAGCAGGTTCTGTATGACTATGTTTGGATTTTATCAAGTCCCTTTTCATTGCAGTCATGGATGTTTCTGGGGACTCCATCCTAGCCCTGCTCTTCAGACACGTTGATGTCTGAGCCCTGCAGCTTGTTGGCACTGCTTGATGTGAACAGATCACTTCATACTTTAGAATAACAAAATAATGTAATGGAAGAAACATAAATTCTTCCTTCTCAACCTATGTGATTTCTGGTCCTACCCTCAGAGAGATGTGTTAGAAATCCTTGCACATTCTACTACAGAAGGGGTGAAAATGAAAAGAAGGAAAAAGTGATGTTTCATATCATCATCCTCATCCTCAATGCATTTAGAAGTGAATTTCTGCTTGAAAGTATCTTTTGCCAAACAGGATTATGTACGCCCTCCACGCTTTCAAGTTGAAAGTCAAGTCTAATGTACACAGAAATACATCTGAATACACCAACTTGGAAATAATCATTCATCTCCACTTCAGTTGCCTTGTCTCTGCCTGAAATGTTCTTTATACCTCTTCCATTGGTCATCCCATTCTCTATCGGAGGGAAGATGACTGGGGCTTTTTCACAAGCATTTTCATCAGTTCCTCCTGTTTAGCTTTTGCTTTCAAAAGTATTTGGTTCCATCGGGTTGGTACAGTCTGGGAAAGCATCTTGATATGCCTGGTTCACTGATGATGTACTTTCCAACTGATATTTCTGCCCTCCTGATGTTGCAGTCTTGGAATAGACTGAAAATTCTAATCATCCTTCTGGCCTTGACTTGTGGGCATCCCATGACCCCAGCTGAGCCCAAAGGTACACTAAGGAGTCTGGATTTGCTGGAAACTTCTGTGCTTTTAGCCCACACCCAAGGCCTGAGGCCTTAGATACCTAAACCCCAACTGATTTGCTTGCCTGCCTCCATATTCTACATGTTTCTTCTGCCTGAAAGAAGAAATACCCTCCCTTGAATAAGTATTTCTCTGAATACTTATAAACCACTTTCTCTGTGCTAAGTATTGTCATAATTTAGGGATTTCACATATACTTTCATACCCCAGGTTAAGAAAGCCTGCTCTAGGTATTCTAAGTTTTACCTTTTCATCATTTCAGACTTTCAAAGAGCTACAAAACAATGATGTCTTGTAAACCTTGGTTTGCATGGAGGGGTGCCCACGTGAAGCAGCCACATGAACTCCTTGTAGCTTTCATAATGGTCTTCTCCATTACCTCTTTCCCAAACCTCTTCCTGAAAACCAACAGAAGAGATTTCTTTCTGCTGTGGGGCAGGAAAGGTGGAGAAGTGAGTGGAGCTTTGCTCTTCATTAACACGTATTTTTATCTTAAGAGCACTATGACCTTTCTAAATGATCGTGTTTCCCTTTTTATTTAGCCACAAGGAAACTGAAAACCATTTGCAGCCCAGATCTGACAATGAAAAGGAATATAAGATAGGCATTTCTGTGTGCTATTCGGACACTTACTATACACTAAGCTCTACATATGTTGTACCATGTGATTGCTATAACAAACCTGGGAGATAGACGCTATTATTATCCTCCTTTTATAGATAAGGAAACTGAGACTCACGGAAGTTAAATAAAAGTTGCAGACATCATAACCATTCACTCCTAAGCACTTAATGTATATATTTTCTAAGGGAAAAAGTTCCTTTATAGAACCATGGTACCATTCTCAAATTCAGGAAAGTTAATCTTGATATACATTATTCTCTAATATAAAATCTAGACTAAAATTTTGCCGATTGTCCCAACACTGTCCTAAAAGAAAGTATGTTTTAACACACATACAAAATTAGAAGTAATCTTACAATTTAAGATTGTAAGGTATTCCTTTAGAGATGAATACATTTAGCTCTAGGAAAACGAAATCACTATTTAGTCCTTGTTTTCTTACTCTCCTTGGAATGGGGGAGGCTACACCACAGATTCATTATTAGACCTGCATTTGGTAACCAGAGGTGTAAACACTTATAGAGAAAAAGGCATTATTATGTAATGTTTTTAAAAAATTTAATTCGATGTCATGTTTTTAAGAGATTACTACTGTAAGATAAATGCAAAAATAAGACTTTTTAAAATTGACTAATTCTAAATTAATAGCAGTTAAGTTTTTCTGATAGTTTTTAAATGCTTCCATTAGTATTTCTCACCTATAATATTCAAATTTTGCTTTAACCTTCTTCCCAACATGTTCTTGTGGCCAAAAGGCCAAAAATCACAGAGCAGTATCAAGAAGAGAACTAGAAATAAATCAGAAACATTATCTACTCTTGTACCAAGGCCTATTGTGGATGTACTTGGAACACTATGTGCAGACAAGGTCAAATGAAAAGCTAATGGATTTGTCATTGAAAAATTTTTTTTGAATGTGGCAAGACTTTCAAAATTAGAGTGCTTCAGCCCTGGAAGACAAAGACTAAAATAAGATACTATTAAAGCCTATAAAATTATGATGTTCCTCACGTCCTCTGGATTCAGAAATGAGACAATTGCAAAGGAAATCAAAGGAAGGCTTGCTTCAGGAGTGAGCCATAAGTGGCAATAATAAGTAAAAATATAAATATATTTTAAAAGGATCGTGAAATGTTTATAAATTTTAAATTTATAATTTATTATAGAGAAGGCCTATATGAAAGTAAATTAGAAATGTCTCCTTTATGTCCTTCACCTGTCCTCCCACAAAATATCTTTCAATTGGATGAGTCATTGACCTAACTCACTGTGACATTTTTATATTGGCAGTTTTTCATTTCAGGGTCTCTGCTGTAGCTCCACTTAATATGGTATCTATGCCATTGAGTTTAGCCATAGCCATTCATACATTAACACATACATGTTTAAAACATCCACACATCTTTATAATGTAAGTAATAATATTTCAAACTCAAACAGGAGCCTTTGAGACAAGAGAAAATTGTATATATTACTTATTCAGTAATGATCATTCAATAATGGATTTGAAATTGATTTGAAAAGTATACATATACTTCAGAAATATGAACCATTAATATTCCTCTTCATACTGTTTCATTTCTTTCCTCCTTTAGAGATATTTTTGGTACCTCTTAGTGTCAACAATGCTGGAGTGCAAATTGGCCCCACTGGTTTCCATTCTTGCTGACAGTTTAATATAAAGTCTGCAAAACAAAACAAAATTAAATAAACACAAACCTTATATATCATTGTCAGTTGTAGAACAATTATATAGGAACTCCTTTATTGTGTCTCCACTTTATGAAACCAAACCCAAACCAAAAAATTTAGATTGACTATATCTATGTACTATTAATATTTCACTTCTAAACGTACCTCATTGCACGCTGAGGATAGAAGAGATTAAAAATATACTTTTCTAAATCCCATTTCCAAATACTAAGGTAATCAGTATTTTCTGTGGGTTCTTGCATTTGGAGACTCTGTATGAGCAGCCTTTTTCAGTGACAATTTGAAATTTTTTGTTCATTTGTTGTATCAGGGGAACCCATGGCACAGCACAGGGCCCACTACCTAGTAAGCATTCAAATATATTTCATTTGATGGTTATTTCCTTCACAGTATTAATAGAAAGGTGGAAATGTCTGAAATGATTTTAATTCTGTTTAAGTTTAGTGTGACTTCTAACAAACAATAGAACACCTCAAGCTGTAATTGTTCATTCGTTTAATGACAGTTCCCTGCCTGGTAACCATGTCAAAGGCCCAGAGATGCCCTTTCTCTGATAGACCACTAGTCCCTCAAGAACGGGAAATGTGATTAGCTCAGAGAGTTAAATGCTGCTTCTGATGGCAACGGCATCTTTCTTAGACAGCGCAAGGATGAGCTGGAACAGAGAATGTCTGCTCTCCAGGAGAGCCGGAGAGAGCTAATGGTGCAGTTAGAAGGTCTCATGAAGCTACTAAAGGTAAGACATTTTAATTAAATGTTTTCTAGACCTACTACCATGGCATTTGTGAAGATTTTTTATAATTACTATATGTGATTTCCCCAAAAGTTTCAAACTCAGATGTAGAACTCTTTTTTAGACCAATGAACAGTAGCAATCAAATATAGAGCTCATTCTTGTCCATTTCCTGGAACCAGACTGCTGACGGTCTTTATGGGGCAACTGCTTCTTGGCTTATTTCATTTCTTTATGTCCTTGAAAGTGATAAAACTGGATTTATTTAGAAATATTTTGTATGTAATAGCTTTCTGCAATTCTGATTAAACTGAACAGAGGCTAATGTCTAATTCAGAAAATTAAGATACAGCCATTAAATAATTTTGGTGATTATAGTTTTATTAAGAGGAATGACTTTGTTGATTTCAGTAAAATATTTTATCCCATCTGTGTGACTTTAATGGTAAGTCACATGATTTCTAATGGTCTCAAATGCAAACCGTAAATGAGAATATCTCCTTACTCTTCTGTGAGTAGAGTGTTTTATTAATAAGACGATCTTCTGTAGAACACTGTAGTCTATTTTTCTCATTGGGGAGTGGCATTCTTCTTTTAATAAAGCCTTTTCCCTTCTTCGGTGTATATTACATTATATTTCAAGTCAAAAGTAGACAAACTGTGGCCACAGGCAGCCCAGTAGAAGTATCAGTGCTGTGTGATCATCCTGCCCAACGAAAACAAGCATGAACCAGTATGGACTGGAAGTGCGACTTGCCAAAGGCAGGAAATGAAACTTCTGATAGGAGCACAATGAAGGGATGACCCTAGGCAGCTCCCTGCTGAGACAGGATGTCCTGACTTTCAGTCTGTGGGTCCCCACATCTCTGACACACCATCATTTGTTGTTTTTATTTTGTCCGTCCTTGTCCTTCCTTTCTCCCTTTCTGTCTTTCGTTTGTCTTTCTTTTACTTTTTCGTTTTTCTTTCTTTCTTCCTTTGTTCCTGTCTCTCCTTCTTTATTTCTCTTCTTTAACAAATGTTTGTTGAAACCTACTCTGTCCCAGGCACTGCTCTTCTAACGTTTCTTTCTTTCATTTTCCTCGCTCTGTTTTGTTCCTTGGTCCTTGGTCCACTTTTCCCGCCATCAATGTCCTCTTTAACAATCAGCGTTGGGAATGCTTTATCTTCACTCAACAAAATTTACTTGTTGGTAGATTAGACATGTAAAGTATAGAATTCAGGGGTTTTTTTGTTTTGTTTTGTTTTGTTTTGTTTTTTACCTATGTTAGGCAAGGCAGGACTAGATAATTAATAACCTGCTGCTGTTTCTGGCCTATTATCTCATAATAACCCAGAAATGCTCTTTCTACTTCCCTTTCCAAATACACCAAATGAAGAGGACTGAATCTCTCTTTCCCTCACCAAATGACAGGAAGCTCTGAAAACTGTCCCTTATGTTCCTATAACTTCTGTCACCAAAATGATGACACTTTCACTATGGGACAGAAGTCTATATTCACCACCAGCCATCTCGGTTAACAGCCTAGCCCAACTGGGCACAGCCTTTGTATCAAAGTGTACAAACACCAGGATAGAGAGACAGATCATGTTGAAAGATGGCTGAAAAGATCCTCTTTCCATGGAGGAAAGACATGGTTCCGTAGTCTCAAAGACCTAAGTAGACTTAGAGCCATAGTCACTGAGGTGGCAGAGGCCCCCCGACTTGCATCAAAGCCATGTTGATGTTTCCCCCATCTTGCATTCCTTCAGCTGTATACATGCTCTTATTGGAACCCTGGGTAATCTAACTGTTATTGATTCAATCTTTCTGTAGGAAGAAGAACTGAAGCAGGGAGTAAGTTATGTCCCCTACTGCAGGTCTTAACTAACAGTGGAGGGGCCTGCCGACCTGCCGTTTTCTCATTGCTTTTGCCTCTAATGTATGTTCATGCTTCAGTTTGGAAAGAGAAAAAAAAAAAAATCATACTAATTTGCTTCCTTTTCATTGTAGTGCTTGAATTAAGAGATATAAAATTGAGCCTTTTTTATAACTATCACTACTATCAGCATCAAAAGAAGAGCTATTACATCTTTTAGAAGAGGGAACAAATTGTCATTTGTTGGAAACTTTTTAGATCCCCAAGGGTAGAAGTCTCAAACCAGTCTCATGCTTTTCAGGGTTGTTGATCTGACCCTTCTCTTAATAGCAAGACACCTACCACAGTCACTAGAGCTACACTGAGGTTCATATCATCTCAAAACCCACAGCGTTTAGAAGCTGACCTCTGTATCATCTCATGCTGTGAATATTCAGTTCACTTTCCATTTTACTGAAAATGTGTGGAACTTCTTTTTATAAAAATGGGGCAATTAAATCTCTTTTCATCACATAATTATTAAGCCCTGTTCCCCACTGATCACCAGAATGTGCTCAATCTTATGAAAGACCGTACTCAGTAACTGTTCACTTCCCATCTTTTCGGTTTTTCCCTAAAGCAGAATCCCTACTGGTGGTTGACAATAATCTCTAAAGAAGAGGTAATTTTCAGCCTTTCTCTTATCACCAAGAACCTTTCTGCCCTGAGAGTTCAGGTCATTACATACACTTTTTTTTTCTGGAAATAGGGGCATTGTGACACTAACCATAGTTGAAACTGGAGCCGTGTCTGAACCCATAGTCTGGTTCAGAAGCCAGCAGAGGGAGCAGCATACAGGACAAAAATTAAATTAAATTAAATAGAAGCAAAATAAAAGCAGCTTTTATTTCAAGTGCATGTACCAAGCTGTGTATGACAATATATCCCACTCACTAGCATTATTAAAAAGTTTTATATTATTTCCACGGAGCAATTAGAACCCAGCTTGTCCAATTTCAACGTATCTTTTAATTCTTCTGTATGCTCTTTGCTATTATTCATTGTGTGTGTTTGTGTGTAACCAAGAATGTTTGCAAAATGCTGGACACATTTTTACCCTTCATTCCCATGGTCTGTAAAAAAGGAAAGTGTAAAATCAATCTGTAATGTCAGACAATAAAGACAATGTATTACATTATTTTGTATTCTGTGAAAAAAATTACTTTACTAAACTAAAGTCAAATTTTAATAAGAGACAGTCCCTCTGGGTGAAGGACACGCAATATTTATAGCCTGTATAATTGCCCATAAATGCGTACATGGGGTATTGCTATTGTGCTTCCTATATACTTAGATCATGGTAGAGAAAAATGCCTTTCTGTTGGTACTTCTCTTTGCAAATGGCCTCTTTTCTTTCCTGTCTCTTACTTAGCATGTACAATAAAAAAAGGAAATAAGATTCAAATATAACCTTTCTCCTCCTAGTGGAGAGAGAGGGCAATGGTCCTGTATTCCGTCAGCCTTGCTTTAGCCATTTCCCTTGGAGATCCCTTCCCTACCATTTCCCGGGCAGCACGTTCTTAAAAGGCTCCCGCAGACCAGGAAGTTCATAACAGATGGATGCACAGAGCCAAGCTATGGCAGTGCCTGTGAGGCGGCACCACTGCCCAACCCCCCACACTCCCCCCTCCACCCCCCGACCTTCCCTCTCCCATCTCGGAGACCCTCAGCAGCGTCTGCATCTTGGGAGGTCGGCCAACAGCGGTTCCTCAGCATAGGCACCTAAGGCCATTAGCCGCCCCCATCCAGACGTCTGTAATGCACTGTCTGGGCAGTGATAGAGTTTGCCCGTTTTACTTACTTCTGTATTCGCTTTTATACTCAAGCCTCTTTTCATAAAGGACTTGAGGCAGCTTACAACAAAACATATAAACAGCAACTTCGTAAAATTGAAATAGAACAAGGGGAAACTACAGAAAAGAAAATGTGAATATGCTAATCATAAAGGACAGGGTGTTACTCTGAGCTTTCGGGCAATGAAGCAAAAAAGGAAAATATAATCAGTGGTTTTATCAGTACAGAAATAGCACTTCTCAGGGGAACAAAATTTCTGTTGGTGTAAAATATGAAAGAAACTTTTCACTCAGAGCTTTACAGAAGGAGTACCGAATAATAAAATGGGAAAATGCAGTCATAGATTTCATGTAGCTGTTTCTTACACTGACCTTCAGTCAAAATTAAAGACCGAAGCCCATAAATCTTAACCCTATAGAGGCAGTTCTACAAGGAAATAAACAAATGCCTGTATAAATATATAGGCTTCTTGTGGTATAACATGATCTAAGGAGAGAATTTAGAGGTTTTAGACTGGCATCTGCTTCTAAATTCTGTTTTTATTTATGAGCCTTTTCCCTTTGGGGACATTCTTTTTGTAAAACCGAACTTAAACACCCCACACAAAAAAATGTGCTTGATTTAATGACTTCTACTTGCTTTATCGTAAGTCTGTGTGGTTCAATGTAGTGTTTTATTATACTGGTATATACAATTCCTACTTACATTGTTTCTTGTTAGAGGTAATGCATGAATTTATTCCCCTCGAGGAGAGAACATGAATTTTCAAAAGTAGTGCCTGTAATATAATATGATATATGGTATCACAAGCAATAAATTTTTTTTACAAAACTTGAATCGAAGTTATCCAACCCTCTTTCTTCTTTGTGTATCTTTAAGATTTATTGAAGGAACCATGGAAAAAACACTCATAAAAAGCTTAATAATGAGGGCAGCAGGAGTGTAGTTGCAGTAAGAATATGTTACAGAGTTTCTGGTATACTTCCAGTTCCAAATATTACGTACCAGTCTAAAACCAAGTATCCTCACTTTGAGTCCAGAAAGTAAGGTCTCAATAATAATTTTCTTAGAAAGGTTATTGGACCTGAATCCCAGTGGTTCCAGCTCTTTGCTCACAACTGTAAGATCTTGAATAAGTTGATTAACTTCCTGGTAATCTGTTTCAGACATACTGATAATACATGGCTCATAGAATTGTTGTATTGAATTTAAAAGATAACGGATGTGAAAACACTTTGGAAAATACTATATAAATGTCAAACATAAGTATGAATATATGTATATATGTATACACATGCACATTATAAAAACTTTTCAAACTTGCCCATATTTTTTGTGCATACACACTCACACATTCACTTTTCTTCTTTACAGTTAACTAACAATGTCTCCGTCAGGGGAAGAAATTTGAACGGGACTTTTAATTTGTTCAGATCTCTTGTAATTACTTTTAACAGCAGAAAACAGAATCACTCTTATTTAACAAAAAGTGACAGAACCAGTCCAGTGAGATTATATTTTTCCATTTCTGGGACTATCAGATATGATCCTAGATATGCTAATATCTGTAGAGTGTTGCTTTCACCCAAATTCAAGTACATATTTTAAACAGCTAATACAGTGAAGGACTAAAAGTGGCAAATGTTTTGTTCAATGTGCAATAAAACATCCAAGACTTTTTCTGAAAGTTTTATTTATAATATATATTTTTGTGTAGGAGAGGTGATTGGTACAGGGTGCATATTTTAGTCAAGGATCGAAATTAAGTTTGTGTTAATTTTCAGGGCTTTTTTTTTCAAATTTGCAATGAGGATTCATTTTGAAAACTACATTTTAAACTTTGGAATCAAGTTGTTCTTTATTTGGGAGGATAATGCATATACATTGGTATTATGTTTAATAATATAATTGTACTAATTCGGTGGGGAAAAAAATAAAAAGAAAGTCAAATATCTTTCCAAATTCCATTGCCTGTCCCCATTCTCTTCTCTATTTATAATTGAATGGTCCAATTAATTCAGGAAATTGTAGTCATCAGGTTCTCACTTCTTCCAAACACGTTACGGAATACAAGCAGGCCAGAAGTTGACCAATTTTACCAGCTGGGGTTTCACCTTCTTGCCTTTCCCTTGCTCAACCTCCCTGGCGGGTATTCTATGGAGTAGTGAACCAGTCAAAAGTCAGGGAGGGGATAATTCACCTCACCAATAATCAACTGCAATATGAAGACTATCATGTCGTGTTCAAAAAATGTACCCTCCCAGACTCCCAGACTCTCTCCCTCTCTCTCACCTTTTTTTTAAAAATTAAGGATTGATTGATTAATTGTAGAGAAGTAAAGATCATTTGTCTGCTTAAAAACCTTGGAAGAGGACCCTCTAGTTCAGGATAAAGTCTATACTGGAGGCCTCCAAGCTTGGTTCCCCCTTCCCACTCCCATTTCTCTCTGCTGCCTGCAGCCAGCCTGGGTGCTAGAGCCACGCTGGCCTTCCTACCAACTCCGCGATACCCCTCACACTTACTACGCCTCACGCTATGCCAAGGCCCACAAGCTCTCCTCTCCTCTCCTCCCAAAACTTCCTCTTTTCTGCCTGGAAATCTCCACTGTCAAAACCCAAGTCAAATGATGCCTCCTGCCTGACCACTTAGAATTAATCTCCTCCTCTGTAACTCCACAACACTTTGTGCACGACGATCTCTTTAAAAAGGCCAATTATAGAAATTATCGTCACTATGAGGATAGTCAGTGAATGTATGATGAATGTATCTGAAGAAAGGATGAAAAAAAGGGTTGAATGTAGCTAAACACTGTTTTGCTGTGTCCAGGCTGCCAGGTGCAACCAGACATGACCAGGCTGCATCTTTGGCCAAACAAACCTAAGGGGCAGACTCTCTAGGTCCGGGGGGAGGGGAGTGCATAACACTCTACTGCTTCACCAGCGTACGCTGGCTGAACGCTTAGACATTGGCTCCTTTCCTTGAAGCACCCCTCATTTCTAGTGCTGACTAGAAATCAAAATACTTCCTGGAAAAAAAGAAATCAGAAAATTTATGGATCTTGTCAGACTTTTTAAAAATTGATACAATAGCAGGTTGAGTAGGCTCTGAGAATGGCGTGTGGAAATTAATTTTTCATTTATTCTCTAGGAAGAGAGCTATTTTAAATTTGCCAAGTGTGATGTATGTTTTCCTTCTTCCATAAATCAACTCTCTTCTAGGGAATTTTAGATCTATATATTGATCTGCATGGACCATTGTCCCTTAAGCCTTTGCTCCATTAATCATTGAGTAATTTCCAGGCAAGGATGTTCACAGAGATTATTCACTCTTACTCTTCTAAAGTTGTTAGCAGACAACCATGCTCATGACCAGGCTAAAGGCCACCATTCCACAGAGGCCACCACCTGTGAAAACGAAACTCAGTGATACTGCCACTGATCTGCCCCAATGTCAAGAGGTGACTGCCCTTTCCTAGTGGCTTTACAAGAACAGAACAGAAAGGAAGGCCAGAGATGGCACTCACGGTAGGCGCTAGGAAGATACTATGCATCAGACTGGACGGTTTCCCGACAAAAAAGAGAGATGGGGCCGTGATCATCCAGGGAGTCACTTTTCTACCCCCACAAGTCTGGGTAAAGACTGGATGTGACTTGGGAGTTGCAAATTGCAGGAAAGATACAGCTGAATCTTTTCTTCAGCACCAAATCTTCCACCTAAATTCTTCACATAATCAAACTGCTTGAAATTGCACCAATTAGAGATTTCATTTGGGAGATGGTGGCTATTCGTCATTCACACATTGGTGTAATTTAGATTCAGTCAATTGTTTTTCCCTTAACACCATAACAACAGTCAATTATTTTCCTCTTAACACAGAACCACTAATGGGAGTTTTGAAAAAGGGCGGCAGACAGAAAGGAGGAGGAAAAGTTGGCTCTGGAGACCAGGCGCTGAGCAGGGCGAGGTAGGGCCGGGAATGTCTCAGACACACTTGAGCAGGAGAGCCGTGCCGCCCCGGGAGCAGGGGAGAGAAAAGAAGGAAGAAGGGCCAGATGTATTCCTCTCCTTACAGATGCTGCCCTAAGGAGGGGAGCCCCCATGAGAGCTCTGCACTGGGGAGTCCATGTAAGAGGTGTGAGCTGGGCTGGTGTGCACCACAGCACCGGTACAGCCATTAAAATATTGAAATGTGGTCCATGGCCCCGTATCTGAAATCACTGGGTCCAGACATGCTCCAGAACTCAGAATTTTTCAGGTTTCTGAAAGGCAACATAATGCAGATTGCATATCCATGGCCTCATATCCATTAGGACCAAATTCATTATGAAATGACGTGTGTTCATCAGAGTTTTTTGGATTGAATGATGATGCCTACTTCATAGAGTCATGGAGAGAAATCACTGGGAATATGTGGGAAAACCCTTTGAACATCATAAAGCACAACACAAATGTGAAGTTATTTACTACTGGCATGGGAAACTGGGGAATGCAGTGGTAGCTCACAAGCACACAGTTTCAAGGTAATGGGGCTGAGCTGCCAAAGTTTGCTGGGGACAACTGGACCCCTCCTTGAGCAGTCTGGGGGTAGCAGGCTGCACAGCATCTCAAGCAGGCAAAGAGCTCTTCCTCGGCCCTGGACAGACCCTTACAAGGTACTGTTGAGAGTGAAAGAATGGAACCCTCAGCCCATTTGGGCACCCCATGCGTTATTTTATGTGTTCTGTTTTGCTTCTTTTTTAATTCTGGGTTTTTTTCTCATTTTATGCCTTTGACAATTATGTGTGAGGCTGAGCCCTGGAGAGCTAACAGCATGGCATTTTACAGGATCAATGTTTGTGTTTTAACTGCAAGCTGCTGAGCCCAAAGCAAAGATCTCAATTGGTTATTCCAGAGCGCTGCTCTGGTGGTGCACGTCCAGGAGTTTGAATGGGTTAACCTTGGATCTCTGGGCCCTGCTGGAAAAGAATTCTCACTCAGTGGCCAGACCCAACAGACTGGGATGGAGTTGATGTGAATACCTAATCTGTTGTGTATGCACTCAAGCATCTCCTTGCATTTACTTATGCATGTATGACTGACTTCCTTTGTCAACTAATCATTAAAACAGGGAGACTATTTCCAAGGGACCTCACTGTAAAGACAAAGCCTTAAAATTCAAGGTGTCACAATCTCAAAATGGTTTCATGCCAAAAAGTGTAGTGCAGAGATAAGTGTCTTTTAGTTGTTTCCTACTTTTTTCTTTTCTCATTTTTAAATCATACTATTCTTACTGTCCTGCTAGATCACTGCTTTTTCATAGGTGAAAAGAAGGACATTTCCTGCAGGAAACAGTAGCCAAACATTAAAAGCCAAGATTTCTTTTTCCTCTTCCCCATTCCAATTCCCTGAGTCACAGGGTAATTTGACAAAATCAGCTTTTACTATAAAATAGGGATAAAACAATTTACACCTCATTTATTTCTTAATTTGAGACTTAATACACACAACATTGCATGACATGACTTAAACTGTGAATTATCCTCTAAAGATGATTCCAAGACAAACAGGAAATTTAGGAAGCATCTATTTCAAACAGTCTTCCAATTTGTATTTAAAACTTTCTCCTTTATTATCATTTTAGTCTACAGAGAACTTCCTTCAAGGAGAAAGTATACACACTTTGTAACTATCTGCAGTTAAGAATAGCTTCATTATATGAGCCACACATCTCATACATTGTAGAACAATGATATACTAATATTGTTAGCTTTAGATATTTAACCCAGACCTCATATTATATATAATAAGGTCCTAAATTATCTGCACCTGCAAGTCAGGTTTAGGATTACCATCTCAATTACCAAGGATTTCCTCCTGCTTTGAAATTTCATTGTCACTATTTTTAACGTTGGACTGAGGCATTGGGGATGGCATATGGCATTTTCTTGGGAAAGCAAATTAATGACTTGCATTGTCTCTCCAGACCCAGGGGGCAGGCTCTCCCCGCTCCTCCCCCAGCCACACCATCAGCAGGCCCATCCCCATGCCCATCCGGTCGGCGGCTACCTGCTCCACCCCAATGCACACGCCGCAGGACTCTCTCACAGGGGTAGGGGGAGATGTACAAGAGGCGTTTGCACAAAGTAAGTGGCTTTATTTTTTGTCGTGGTGTGCCTGTAGGTGGCAAATAAGTTGCAAAGGTGTGTTGAGTGTTTGAGAGTCATCAGAGCCACCCGTGGATATTCTAGTGTATCCCATGGCTTGTGTCAAAGTCGTTTTAGGAACTCCCCTATGCTAATATGTTTTCTCTTCGCCTTCAAGGGTGCACTTTCTTTTGGCTTCTGTTGCCCTACCCTGTTTTTTAGTAAGTTTTTGCTCATCAAGGGACAGGATATCTTTTCACCAGTATCCCACAAAACTTTATAAATGTAATCCATTTTAAAATTCTGAAAGATCATTTTACTTCCTGTTGTCTTCTGGTTATATTACAGCAAAGTCAAGACTGAGATTAAATAATCCCAGCTCTTTAGCTCTGAGGTGACCTAGAAGGATATTTAGTCCTTTTACAGGTTCCCTGTTCAGATGCCCCAAAGAGCTGAATCCTTTCCTCTTTAAAGAGGGTCTACAAGGTTAGGCCTCAGTGCTGAGTTAGGATAGGAGCATGATGACAGGTGACAGCCGGCACTCTGCCAGGGCTGCCTCTTCCATTTATACGCTGGGAGAGGCAAGTGACTTTACCAATTTGGAAATGTTTTTAATACTTCTTAAAACTTTTTCTTACCATCAGTTTTTAAATTTATAGAGAATAAGAGACAAAAATCTTCCTGCAGACATCACCTATCCAATGTCATTCCCAAAAGTAACCACTATTAACAGTTTCATCCCTCCTAATTTTTTGCTTATATATAAGCACAAATAGGATCATGCATTGCATTTTGTTCTGCAATTTGCATTTTCTTTAAAGCAGCCATATGTCATAAACATCCTTCAAGGTCCTCACCTACAGATCTAAGGAAAAGACAGACATATTTGACTACAAGTTTTTAGGCAAGGGGAGGCATAAACAAAGTTAAAGGACAAAAAGCAAATTTGAGGAAGTCATTTCTCATATATGTGGCAATCAGATTTCATAATTTCAGTTACACATGAAGAATGTGGAGATCAGTAAGATAAAGACATCCCCAAGACAAAAATAGATGAAGGATAGGAACAGACAGAAGAATAAATAGAAATCACCAATAAAGATATGAAAAGATGTTCGACCTTACAAATAATTGCAGAAATACAAATTTTAATAAGAATCACCTTTTGCCTAGCAGATTTAAAAAGTGTTATTTAACATCGGTAATATCTGGGGCTAGCAAGAGTGTGAGGAAACAAACACCGTCATCCACACGTAGGGGGATAACATCTTAACACATTTTAATGCGAGAGAGTGACAGACTCTACTCTGTTATGAGGGGAAAGGAAGGATCGATATTAGGACTTTTTATTCTAAGCACTGAGTGTAACTCAAGTGGTTTTTTTATTTAATTCACAAAATAACTTTCTTTTTTTAATTTTTAGAAAAAAAAGTCCTTCCTCTAAATCACATTTTTAAAAAAATTTACAGTATTTTAAATCAATTCGTACCTTATAATCTTTTTACTTAAATACTTTGATTGTTTGATTTAATTTATTAATTTTATTTATTTAGTATTGCTTTCTGAGAAACGACAGAATGACCTGCGGCCTATAGGCAGCCCCTAGCTTCTAAAGAGTTCACGCTACCTAAGTTCATTTGTATGTCAGGTATTTGGAATCTTGAATCCTTTTTTTACAAAGATATTATGGTGATTAGCTCTCTGCACCTTGCCTACTCCCAGGCCAGCTTGCACATATTCACTTAATCCTTAGTGTGCCTGAAATAAAATAATGAGCTTTCTCTGCCACAAGCACTACCACAAACACAGTCTAAGTTCCAATTCAGAGCACCAGACGTGTAACTGTCCATGTTTAAGCAGAAGCAGCAAGAATCCTCACCCCTGTCTCACACGGAGGTGGTTTCCCATTCCCAAGAGGTATTTATACAGGCACGAAGAGCTGTGGGAGCCCCGATATGAGACAGAGCCTGTCCTGGTAGGGACCAGAATCCAGTGTGCTCAGCAGCCAGGTAATGACTAGAACAATAACAGCAGCTAGGAAAGCGCAGCTCTCCCGGCAAAACCAGACTTGTCACCTGTGTGGATTATTCTTAGGAAGGGTGACCACACGTGCCAGTTCACCTGGGACCACCCCAGTTTGTGCTGGGTTCCTCATTCTGATTATTAACACTGCTCCCCTTAACTTTCAAAATTGTCCCAATTTGGACGATAAATTATGTGAACCTCCATCGTTAGCCATGTCTTCTTACATCAGGGGCCAGTTCCCTAAGTGTATTTTTTTTTTTTTTTTTTTTTTTTTTAGGAAATGAACCAAACCATTTCTGAAAAGGAAAAGTCTTAGAAGTTTTCTTGCTTTAGGTTATCAATGAAAAGGATAAACAAACAACATAAAATTGGGGCGGAGGGAAAGGAAAAGCTTTGATTTTTTTTTTAAATGATTATTTCTTCTTCGCCGAAGGTTCAAGAAGAAATTTAAGGAATGATTTGCTAGTGGCAGCAGATTCCATCACGAACACCATGTCTTCTCTCGTAAAAGAGCTGAATTCTGGTGAGTCCCTGATCCTGTCTCATTTCTCTGCTCATCAGGGAAATATTCATAAGTGCTAAGGTCCTCTCTTGGAGATCTGCTCATTGTAAAATATAAAAAGATATTTTAAAGATACATGTCATATTTTGTTGATATATTCAGATTTTTTAGCAATGTTTCTCTTTTGCTTATTAGAAGACTATTAGCTCAATTATGAGCTTCTATATTAGAAGACTATTATGCTCAATGCAGAAAGTTTGAAAAATGCAGACAAGAAAGAAGAAAAATAGTAAGATAACCTATAATTCTAGAATCCAGAGATAGCCGTGTTAACACATATGGGGATCTAAAACATGATGCTAATGTTATTTTATGGAGCCAAATGTTTTATGTAGCTATTTGAACTCTGTTACCTGATCATTTGAGCGAGGCCAAACTGAAATTTACCTTTGAAATACCTCTAAAGAAAGATCTGCCCAGAAAATAACTGGTATAAAAATTTGGGAGACTCTTTATGCTCTTCATACTACAAAGAATTTTTAAAACTTCAGCAGCATGAATATGCAAATAAATACCTTACCAGTTACTAATACATCTCCATCTATCCCTTAAAGCAAACCTCACGAGATATTTGTCTAGCAGGACTGTGATCTTATCATTGAGATTAGAACAGCTATAAGAAATAAACCTTCGGTATTTAAAAAATCCTGGACTTAAATTTCTAAAATCCTCTCTAATAAGAATTAAGGTAATTGAAAATTGTTGCTGGTATTTTAGATTAAGATTCCCAAATAGGATAAAATGATAGTAGTTAGTACATCGTGATTAGTAGCATGTACTTACTGCCCTAACAAATTGTGACTAAAAGGTTATTCTTGTTGTGGAAGTCTTACATACTATTAATTTATACTGTTATAATTCTTTGAAGTACTAAGTGCATGTAATATTTTAGGTTCATATTTTCTAAATTAGAGTAATATTAAACAAAAGCAACAACAATTTTAATGAAGAGTTTTATAAAGGGGAAAACGTAGAAGTTGTAAGGAGTTAAGTCAGTTACTAAGGCAAAAATAATCTTTATAACATTCATGAGATAAAAAATAAAATGCTGTCTACCAAATGATTTTATAGTAATTCATGTCACTATCAATTCTTATTTTGAAAAAATATTTGACTAGTGTTCCCTAACTGGTTAATTTTTTTATGCCATACAGGTTGCTTTGTTAAGCCTAGTCCTTTATTTGCAGGTCATAAGAAATCTAACAACTCTTTATTTCTTCAATTGTACCTACTAGAAGGAGGGAGTGAAACAGAGAGTAATGTGGATTCTGAATTTGCACGGACCCAGTTTGAGGATCTGGTGCCATCACCAACCTCTGAAAAGGCTTTTCTAGCACAAATCCATGCCCGAAAACCCGGGTACATCCACAGTGGAGCCACCACAAGCACCCTGAGCAGTGACATGTGAGTATCTTCCAGCTGGAGGCATTTTCTCAGCAATAGAACAATCTGTAGAGAGCAATAAGAAAGTAAAAACATGGTCGTTTAGGTTTTTTTATTTTGAAAGGGGATGTTGCAGTTTCTTTTTCTTCCAGAAGAGGTAGAAGTGTGCTACATTTAAATTGGGCATTGTGATTTTTTTTCCCCCCTTACAATTTCCGGGGATTAACAATAACCTAAACCAACCAGTGCTTATTGAGAGCCTGGTTCACCCAAGGTGCTGTGCTAGTTCTATACCCTTCCAGGACTCATAGACTAGTTCAAAGAGGTAGATCTTCCTGTCTTTTGAACTTACTATATTTGCACTTAGAATGATGCTGGAAAAGCTTCTGTTCAGAATTGGTGTAAACATCCTATAAGCACTTGGAATTGAAATAAGTAAATGTATAAAACCTCATTATAAGGAAGTTCAATTTGGACCCCCAAAAAACTTATTGGCAAAAGTTTTCACCCAGTTAGGCTTCTGTAGCTTGCAGAAACCAGCAGAATCCCTGACATCCCCACTAGACTTTCTGTGACCCTGGATCAGCTCAAAGTAGTCAGCAGAGGCAACCAAAGCTGAGAAATAAAAGCAAAGCTGGGACAGACCAGCAGAGCCCAGCATGGGAGGGAAAAGAATAAAACAGAGAAAGTGAAGAAAACGGGCCGTTAGGAGAACGAGGCGCTACAAGAAACATGGGCAGAGGCCACCAAAAGCTGAGAAAGGGAATTGCCGAACACTAAAAATACTACAGAAGGGTGATGCTGCTTAATGTGAAAAGTACTTCAGACTAGTCTATAAAAATAAACTGGCTGTTTTAAAGACTCAAAGAAGAAACTAACCAGAGGCCCTTCTGGTGTTTTGGCTCACAATCCAAGGAGTGAGTAAAAGATCAGTAATGACGGAGAATTAGAAAGAGACTTGGTTTGAGAGCCAGCTGTGGAACAGCAGAGCATAAGATCAAAACAAAACAGTTATAACATAACTTCGAATGGCAGTGTGCTGCTGCTTTTTATTATGGTTTGCTTTTTCATCCTTTCCTCTATAATTTAGAATCGTTGGATTTGTTTGATATTCACAACGGTGAATTGATTGTCATCTGTTTTGTCTGGTAAATACATAGCTATTTGATTTTTTATTATTAAGCATCAACATGGTGGTTAGTTAAAATTCTCTTGTCCCAATCTTAAAATCCAAGACTATGAAAGCTACCCCAGTCTGCTGGCCCGGGTAGGCTGGGTAGCAGCAGTTCCAGCCTCCAACACATAACTCAGGAGTTGGGCAGGGAAAGTTCATAGAGGCCTCACAGACCCATTTAGGCTGGCCCCAAACCTCCAAAAATAACAAGAACATGTTGTACAGATATAAATAAACAAGAACAGCATTTAAGTTCCAGTCCAGAAACTTCTCCTTGTCCACTCTTTTCATTTTAGGGGATATTTTAATATCTAGACTATTTAGACATGTACTGTATTTTACCCGGAGAATATTTCAGTCCTATGATTTAGGTAGTGAACTTATGTTCAGCCCCATAAAGAGCTTTACATATTCTGGGATGAATAGATGGCAATAATAGAGTCCCATATTAGTGAATGAGGTCATTCTTATCTATTTATTTCATAGTGGAATTGGTCAAATTAAATGGATTTCTTTCAGGTTTAAAATTAGTATAAAATTTAAGGTCAAAAGCTATGGGTTAAAATATTAGCCCTCCTAGCATCAATTAGCTGCTATTCTGAGACTTGATTCTACTATAAAAATAAAGCGTGCGTGTGTGTATGTGTGTGTGTGTGTGTGTGTGTGCACGTACATGCACACATATGCATGTGTAATACTAAGAGGATTAAATTATGAACAAATGTCCTTAAGCATTATCTCACTAGAGGGCTCACTGTCCTTATAGAATGTGTTCTTGGGTTCCATTTAAAAAAAGAAAAAGAAAAAGCCCTCAGCCTGAGAAAACTTTATATCCCCTCAAAAGATGTCTGCCTTTTTTAAGATTGTAGAACATTTAAACGGCCAACCCATCCCTAGAAAAAACATAGATAACCAATGATCACCAGACTGCCAGAAAAAAATCACTTATGGAAATACCTTGATCATATATTGGTCCAAACCTCCAAAAATATTTCAAAGTTTTCCCTTAGGTAAAAGAAGTCATGAAAGAGACTTGGAGGACTAAGGGGAAATAAATGTGCCAACAAAACTACAGCTTGGCCAGGCACAGCAGCTCACGCCTGTAATCCTAGCACTTCGGGAGGCTGAGGTAGGAGGATCACTTCGGGAGGCTCAGGCCAGCCTGAGCAAGAGCAAGACCTTGTCTCTACAAAAATTATAAAAGTTAACCTGGCATGGTGGCACATGCCTGTAGTCCCAGCTACTTGAGAGTCTGAGACAGGAGGATCATTTGAGCACAGCCCAGGAGTTTGAGGTTGCTGTGAACTATGATGACACCACTGCACTTTAGCCCAGGCAACAGAGCGAGTCCCTGTCTCAAAAAAACAAACAAACAAACAAAAAACCCTGCAGCTCACACACAAATTCCGCTCCTACTTGTCTTTTAAGATTTGCTCCAAAACACCATCTGTGGTTTATTCCCAGGGTTACAGAAGATGGGGATCCCTATGTGCAGCCGGAGGATGAAAATTATGAAAATGACTCAGTCCGGCAGCTGGAGAACGAGCTCAAGATGGAGGAATACCTGAAGCAGAAGCTTCAGGATGAAGCTTATCAGGTACGGGGGTCCAGGCCCACCTCCCCCCACCACTTCTGCTTCGGCCCCTTGGTAGCCGGGTCTTTTATATCTGCAGTCCTCATGCCCCAGCCGCAGATCAGTACCATTCATGGCCTGTTAGGAATGGGATGGCAGGAGGTGAGCGGTGGGCAAGCCAGCGAAGGTTCCCCTGTATGTACAGACACTCCCCATCTGTGGCATCACCGCATAAGCTCCGCCTACTGTCAGATCAGCTGCATTAGATTCTCATAGGAGCGAGAACCCCTCCTTAAACTGCACATGCGAGGGATCTAGCTTGCGTGCTCATTATGAGACTCTAATGCCTGATGATCTGAGGTGATGCTAGTGCTGGGGAGCAGCTGCAAATACAGATTATCATTAGCAGAGAGGTTTGACTGCACAACAGATGCAATGTGCTTGAATCATCCCCAAACCAGCACCCCCCCAACATCCCGTGGAAAAATCCTCTTCCATGAAACTGGTCCCTGGTGCCAAAAAGGTTGGGGCCGCTGTTTTACATGACTCACAAAATCGGTGTCTTCTTCCTTCCACCCTCCCTTTCCAGAATATTCTGATTGCACTCCTTAGTCCCTGTATTCTAGACAGTAAAAAGTTTAAATTCTTCTTATAGCTGTCACTCACCAGCTATAAGTGGTAAAAAGTGAAAAGAGGCCTTGTTATATTAGCAAAAATTTAGTAACTAACAGTCTAAATTCCTTCAAGATCATTGAGAAAGATGCTTTTTCTCATAAATTGTTTAAAAAATGAATATGAAGAACAAGGCACAAGGAAATTGAATAAGCATAACTACACCTCCTCCCTTGAATTATTTGTCCTCAGCCGCCCTCACTGCCCACCTCTTGCCAAATATAAATAAGTAGGAGAGTGACAAGCCTCATGGCAAGATGCTGGGGGAACTGAGGCCTGTGCTCAGCAAGTTGTGGATGGACAGAGTTTCAGGTGTGCTGTAATATATTAACCCACCTGAGAATTCATGCAACTGGAAATAAATGCAACCAGTAACTCATCCAAAGGGCGATGCATTTTCCCCATGGAGATTGTTCTACTGCCTTGTTTGTCTTTCCAGTATATTTCTTTTTCCTTTAACCCACAGGTGTTTTGTTGGGGTTCTGAAAGTTCAGGGATGTCTACCTGGGTGAGAGCTGCTGTTCCCCGGGCCCCAGGGGGTTATTTTATCCCGTCAGACTTTCTGCCCCATTGCCAGACAAGCTTTCTTCACACTCTTAGGGCACTAGTGGCCTCGCTTACTCTGTTAGTTAAGAAAAGAGAAGCAGAGAGAATAAATTATCTCGTATTTGGCATATGTTTATACATGAAGCCTTGAAATACTTTTCTAAGAGGAACATATCAAGTGGGAAACTGAAACCCACCAACTCCACCCCAACGACGTCAAACAACAGTTTTGCCTCTTTGGAATGTTCCATTAGCCTTTTCAGTTTAATGACTATATTTCAAAAGCAACTAAAAATGTTGGTCTAGTCATAATAAAAAAAAAGAGGGGGAAAGGAAGAAAAAGTGACCGCCATTCTCCCATGCTGTGGAAACAGAGTCTCCCAATAGCAAACCCACGGAGAATGCTCCCTTGGTCCTTCTGAGGCCCAAAGTAGCCTGAAAGAAGTTGTCAGAGCATGTAGAGGAGCTCCGAGGGATGGTTCCGTTCCTACACAGTCCCATTCGGTTCTGTTGCAAAGAGGGAGAAGAAGATGTGGCTGAATAATCAATGTTCTGGCTCATGCTGTTAGAGATGCCTGTTTTTGAGGTCACATCATTTTCTGGATTTTGGTGGCAACAATAACTAAAATTCTAGAGGTTTTTGTGTTTTTTTTTAAGGGAGGCAACCTTTCACCATTCCATACAAAGCGTTAGATTTTTATTTATTCTAATGAATTAGAAATTTAACCTTATATGAGTAAAATGAAGGGAAATTCTATTGGTGACTTAAGATTCAATTGGAGTTTTTGCCATTTCTGGTAAAACTTCAGGTCCTTCTCTCTCCCCTTTCTTTTCCATGCCTTGTGACTTCGAGGGAAAGAGCAGACAAAGGGCTGGGGGAATATAAGAGGCCTGTGTGTCCCCTCTCAAGACATATGCACTGGAGAACGTTGACATGGTTGTCCTTGAATGCTCTGTGAGCATATGGTTGGTGGATGGATTGGAACTCTACTTTCATTCATTGGACGCTCTCTCTCTCTCTCTCTGTCTTTGTGCATGGCTTCCAGCCAAATAATACACCAGCTTGACGGCATCACAGACTTTACATGTCACCTTTCTTGTTTGTATCCTTTGTCACCCACAGGTCAGCTTGCAAGGTTGAATGCAATATCCTTTTATCACTCTCCTCTCAAGTAAGTACCCTCTTATTTAGGAGGAAAATGGCCACTGTACACTGAATTCTGATAACTTGCAACCTAAATTCACAATCACTTTCTCTTAGTGGTTTCCTTCTGTGTGATAACATATCCTCCTTCCCTGCTGATATCAAAGAATCATCTCAGTCTATGGAGTGTTTCATTATAATTCAGTAGAGATTTGCCAGACATCTTTGGAAGTTGACTTTTTACTCTGTTAATTAGGAAAATTGGCACAGAAACTTCTGTAAGACCAGAGATGCCCTAGAAAACCTCTGTGGCTGTGAAGTTTATATAGCCACATCACCAATCCATAACAGCATCAGAGTTTTAGCCTCTCACGCCCTTGAGAAGGAAAAGTCCAAGCTTGCTCAGCACCTCTAGACATGAGCCAGCTTTTTAATCATGCTATACCTGGGGCCCAAAAGATCAGATGTGTGTACCTTAACAAGTGAAAGCAAACTCACATATTATTAAAGAAAAGAATCCAAACAGAGGTAAAAAATTCTGCAGGCTTACACTTTTGGAATAGCTGATTGAAATCCATTGCAAAATTCAGCAGGATATAAATTAAAATTTAAAATATCATTTATGTGGCGTGTGATCCCACTCCAAGGATCTGTCTACATATGTGGAAAATCCTCAGTAATTTTTTAATGGAGAGAGAATAGCATTTGACTGGCAGGATACTTGATAGTGGTGGTCTGAAGCTTAGGCTGAGGACTCTAATAAACCTGGTTTCAAATATGGGTTTCACCAAATCCAAGCAGCATAACTTTGGGAAAATTATTAAACCTGTATTAGCCTCAGTTTCCTCTGCACAATGTATAGCATAATGTCTGCCTTATAGAGGAGTTGTATTCACTGGGATATAGGTTTGAAAGGGCTTGGGATAGCGGCAGACACACTATCATTTATTAAGAACATGCACACATATACCTGCTCCTGTGCATAGTGGTTTACAACAGTTCAGTCCCTGGGAGCTGAGACAGTGTTTATGTAAGTGCATAGGAACCACCAGCACTGGAAGCTAGCTTGCTCTCTCTCGCCTTTTATAAACAAGGCTAGGACTCAGCTGTGTGCAATGTTTTGATACACCTTGGGCGACACTGTCCCAGACGTCTAGATATTTTCTACAGCTCCAGCTAATGGACATTGAGACGTTCCCCTATTATAGTTCAAAACTAATACGCCTCTCCCAGGATTCTGGCTGCACTGGCCCAAAGACTTATGTCTACATTGGCTATCCAGTCTTTCCCAGCCATGGAGTCCTCTAAGTCTAGAGGGCAGTGAACAGTAATCTCGATCCACACTGGTTGCTGATTTGAAAAAGGGATAGATAGCATTTAAATGATATATCAATTAGTAAAGAATATGTGCCAGCTCAAACACTACTGACATCCTGTCTCAGTCCTCAGGTTGAGATGAAGCAAATAAAAGTCATGGCATAATTGCTAAGATGATAGTAATACATACTTTATGAGCGGTGAGGAAGGATCTTACTGACCACCTCCCTTGGATTTGAGAACACTGCACTGATTCATTGTGACTAGAGTGAAAAAATTCCCAGGAGCTGTTTCTGAAAATGCGCACTCCAGTTATAACAAACCTAGTCCCAAAGGAGCAGCCCTTTTCCTCGAATAGCATTCATTTTCTTTCTCTTATCTCCAGCAATGTGATCATTTTTGTGCTGTGCATTATTTAAACATCGGTAGCTAGTTCTTAGAAAAATATTCGTTGAAAAAGCCTAATAAAATGGCTTTGAATGAACTCAGATTTTAAAAATAGCGTTTGGTTCTTGTACCTAAAAGCCAAAAATTTCAGCACTCTGGAAGTTTTTAGGCCATTTTTTAAATCTTTTGTTGCAAATTTGGTAGTGAAAAATTTACCAGTCATGTCCTCTGCCATTTACTGCATACAGTACCCTATCTAGCTCGAATTCCACAGGATTCTAAAAGTGATCCCTCCTGTCAATAAATCAATCAATCAGGCAAAATTCATTTAAAACCTGGTGGAACACTGAAAAAGCTAGTGGCTTTTCATCTTTGCAGCTAGTTCTATCCTACTGTAATTTTTCTTAATGTAGCCAAGAAATACAGTTGAAATTTTAGAACAGTGTATAATATTAAAATATTTTTATTTTGTTTGGACTTTCTGATTGTGCTGCAAGATCAGAATTATCCCAAAGTAAAGGCATCTCTTACCCAAAGGTCCCAAAGCCAAACTCATCAGCTTCACATGAGTTAGCCGTCCACCCAGGCAGAGCCCGACATGGGTAAGGGGCAGGAGCGGGTGCCAGAGACATAGAGCATCCTCTGCTCAAAAAGAGCTTTAGGCCTATTTGAAAATAAATACGCATTTATCAATATATAGTACTGAAAAAAGAGCAAATAGAGTAAAAACTGGTTTATTGCTTTTCCACTTGCCAGTTTTGAAGAAACATTATACATAATGATATTCAGTCTAGGATCCTCCGAGACTCCATTGTGGCCCATTCAAATCTTCAATTTGTCCCTTTTCCATCCTTTGGCCACCTAGTACACCACTTCCCTTGGCCAGGCACATCCCAACTTCACAAATTAGAGGACCAGACCCAAAATGAGCTGATTTTCTCAAAAATCAACATGGCAATCTGATAGTGGGTCAGTGGTCTTATCTCCTCATCCAAAAGACAGCACAAATATTTCTGTCTGTGTTGCTTTAACCCTCCAGATGCCTCAGGTGCCCATTAAGAAAGAAACTCAACAAGGAGGATTTCCTGTCCTCTCTTTCAGAGGCGTAATAGCATACAATGTCCTAGGACATTCATTCCTGATTGTCATAGGGAGGGAGTAGAGTGTGTGTGTGTGTGTGTGTGTGTGTGTGTGTGTGCGCGCGCGCGTTGTGTGTGTTGGGGAAAGGGGGACCCTAAGATTCATAACCCTAATTTAGAAACAATTTTCATCTTTAAAAAAAAATTACACATTCCTTATTCCCAGGCAAGCTATAGTCAGACAGATGATGAAAGTAACATGAGAACTGGTGATGATGGCGAGCCCTGGGCCCACACAGAGGAGGAAGACAGCAGCCTGGCAGCAGTGTCACCGAGGAGAGGAACCACCACACGCAGCTGCTCCTGACAAACCCCCACCCCTAAAGATGTGTTCTGATGACGATAGCGCAGCTAACTTTTTGTTCTAAGATTCGTAGTTCGTAGGTGTGTGTTTTGATAAGGAAAAGAAAAAAAGACTTCTGTTCAAAGCTAACTTATCAGCTACATCTTCTGTAACATGGCTCATCTCTGGTTAAAAAACAACAACAAAAAAAAAAAAACACAGGCTGAAAACCTTTGCTGCTGTTACACACGATGGCAGTATTAACAAACATTTTAAACCTTTGCACATGATATCGAACCTGTTCAGTTTACAATGACAATATTAATACTGTTTATAGCTAGAAGTTTGCTTTCTGGATTCTTTGAGATTTTAGCAAAACAGTATATTATACACTGTACATTTTTTTTTTCCATCGCAATTGGAAAAAAACAACCACTTGCAGTTATTCACTAACCCCAAAGGATTTGGTTCCTGAGTGCACAAAGTCAGAGCCTGGAAGCCAAGAAGGGTCCTTGGCCTGCACGGTCTGCAGTTGTCCCCAAGTCCCCGTGAGCAGTGACTTGAACCAAACACACCAGGAATAATCCATTCTTTGGGGCTTCTTTCCAACTTGGGGTTGTTTTCTTTCAAGATACTCTAATAAATCAGCCATAGAATTTAGTGTAAATATTTTTTCCAAGTAGATATCATATTCAAAAAAAAGGCAACATTCAAATTATATAGAATCTAGTTTTTAAAATCAGCACAGATCTTCTTAAAAACTGTGAACTATGTTTTGAAATACTCGTTACTAAAGCTGTTTATAAACCACAGGTGCCATAAGATCCCCAAACGGACTAAAGTTACCTATGCTCTTCCATGGTCTTGTTCCTCTCGTTTTGGCTTTAGGAAGCATGTCTTTAACAGCACCGCTCATTCACAAGTTTCCCCAACAGGTGGTTTGGAGGCCTTCAGCTTTAAATGTACAGGCTTAAAGTGCGCTTGCAAATGTTCGCTCTCCTTTTATTTCTGAATGTTTATTGCCTTAGCTGGCCACCTGGTGTTCTGCATGCAGCCTTCTGTGGTCACGTGAAAGGAAACAAGCTCTTCCAAGTTGAGTTGGGATTTTGCACTCAGCGAAATGCTGAAGTGTAAAAGAACTATCAAAGACAAGAAGATAAAAGACGACGATGGTCCTTTATGAAGGCCCTCTTTAGGGAGACCTAAAGACTCCCTTAGGGACCCTGGGAGAAATGAAAAAGTAATCTTCTACTTGTTTCATGATTTGATGAAAAAAAGAAAAAAAGCCTGCAGCATATTGGATACATTATACTTAAATTAGCAGCTTATCTGGAATTCCCGTTTCTCCTTTAAAAGAAAAAACATCATTTTAGAACAGTGGTTCTCAAAGCGTGTTCCCTGGACCAGCAGCATCAGTATCACCTAGAAAGGTCTTAGAAATGCAGATTCTTAGGCCCCTACCGAGGTCTACTGAATCTGAAACTCTGGGGGTTGGACCCAGCAGTCTGTGTTTTAATCAGCTCTCCAGGTGATTCTGATGCATGCTAACAATTAACTATTGCTTTAGAATACAGTCACTGAAAAGGCCTTATTCAGAATAAGGAAGAAAGGTTCTGAGTCAACCCCAAAGCTTCAGTGATTCAATTTTGCTTCCAGGGCTGGCAAAAACCTTCTCCCACCCTACACAATTAGTCTGTAGCTGGTGGGTGCCAGCAGAGTCCTGACATCTTCCAGCGCCCTTTGCAGAGGGCTGTGAGATGTTCATATGCCTGCATTTGGTCAGAAACCATCTCCTTAGATGCCCTTTGGAACAAAATTACTCACGTTGGGATAGTAAAATGCTTGTTTGGCATTAGTAAGGAGCCCATCCTATCCCTTGATGTACTTAATCATACTTCCCTCCAGAGAACCCACCTGACAAATGTCCCTGAGCACAGGCTGACACCAAAGTGGCACAACTGCACAGTTCTCAGATATCTTTGCACAGATGGGTTTTATTGTGGGTTTTGTTGGTGTGTCTTAATGTTCATCTCTTTTCCACTGCCCATCCTCTGTGAAGCCATACCTCTCTAGACGGAGCAGGTGGCCACTGGTGCCTCATACTCAGTACTGAAAACCACGACATCCCAGCTACCTACATTGCTGTCAGCTCTAAATCATAGCCAGGTGGCTCTTGAACTCAGACCCTGCATGTGGCATTCAGCCACTGACTGGACTGAGCTGACATGTTATCTCTTTATGTTTCTACACCAAAACGTTCGTCTAAGGTTTGAACTGTTCTGCTGATAACCTTCCCCCCGTCATAGCTTTCATTGCCAACCAACTCCATCACATGGTTGTTGATGCCATCGTACAAAGCCATTGCAAGGACTCTGGAAACTGCCGCCAATGACCAATTTCTGACTAACCAGCCACCTTTTCTTTCTCTTAGCTCCACGTCAGCACTGAGACCAGACTCAAGCACCCCTGTCCTGTAACCGAGACAAAATGGCGTGTGTTGTTTTGGGTTTTTGTGTTTTTTGGTGGATTTCTTTCCTTGGCTCTCCAAATTTACTTTTGGGGACTGTTCTAAGTGCAAACCCAGCAGGTTTCACCTGTCCTGTCCATTAGATACAACTATATCTTACAGGGGTTGTTTCTTTCTTGTTCCACAATGAATTGCACATCCATCTCCTTCAGAGCTGATGGCCTATTAATGAGCACTGGTCTAACACAGCCAACCCTCCCCCACAGCACTGTGTTAATGGAGGAAGGGAGGAAGGTAAAATCTACTGCGTGGGATTCAGGAATCAGTTGTGGTTGGTCAGGACGGAAGTTGGGGTAAGTTTGGTTGGTCAGAGGGAGATGTGCTGGAGATTGTGAAAAATGGATTCTTGAACGATCTCCTATAAGGCAGGGAAGGTTCATTTGTAAGTAGTAATGTGAACTGAATTGCATTAAGAGTATGTGGCCTTTGTTGTGATATACTATGTATTTTCTTATATGCATGAGCCAAATTGTTGCATCATAATTTAGCACCGATGTCTGCTTTTATTTTGATCATCTTTGTCCACCCTTATTAGTCTTGGCTGTTAACTAGATAGATCTTGTAAATTCGGCAACCTTTGGTTGCAACATTGACCTTGGTTTGATTCCACGCAAGGAACCACCAACAAGAATTCCAGTGTCCTCAGAAGAAAGGGCGTTTTTACTTTTGAACCAAAAAGAGAAACAAAAAATCAGAAGCATTACACCTTGAAACTAATTAACTGTAAGACATTTTTAATTATGACTACTGCAATTTGACACCATTTGAAATAACCAATTCAGAGACACTAAAGATTTCATGATATTCATTGGTATTGTAACAAAACTACTATTGTATGGGTTTTTTGTATTGCTGTTAAGTATTGTTTTGTGTGTGTGTGTGTGTGTGTGTGTGTGTGTGTTGGAACCTCCTGGGGACATGTTCTATTTTGAAGTGATTAAACTATTTAATTGTGTGTCTATATTTTGGAATGGAATTATTTCTTCATTAAAAAAATGTTTTTAAAAACACTATATCTTGTATGTTTTATTCCTTTGTTTCAATGAATCTTTCCTAAAGCAACATGGAGTTGTTAGGGCAAAGAGAAAACTTCCCCTTTACCCTTGGAAGCTTCACTGAAAAATCAACTCACAGTAAAGCAGATTAATAAGAGAAAAGCTGTACAAATTTATTTTAACATGTATACATGGGAACCCTCAGAAAATGAAGATAAAGCTCTCCAATGGGAGCTGGTGATGATTTCATAGGTATTTGTTTGTATCCAAACTCATCAAATGATAGACATTAAGTACATACAGTTTATCATATATCAATTATACCTCAATAAAGCTGTTTAAAATAAACAAATACATACATACATAAATCTTGCAGGCACAGGTGAAAACAAACGAATCCACAGTGATGATCACTCCCCCATTCTCATTTCTCCTCTAAGAACCTCTGTGATTTCCATGCAATGGAGGGTTGGGTGTTCTGCTTATTCGAGGAGCTGATTCCTTTACAGAACCAACAGCAGAACCTGCAAGTCTGATTCTACAGGTCATTAATGGCATTTTTGGGAGATCTGACTTGGAATGGTGCTGAAAAGTCTGTGCTCACAGTCTGGGGTTGATTTGAAATCCAGGAAAATGCTATAAACACTCAAGAAGCACTAGAGAGAGAAATTAAGAAGCTCTCCATCAATTACAAGGGCAGATCCTGACCTGAGATGATCATGAGAGGAAACTGACACATTCTACTTCCCTTGGAAGGTGAGAGACAAGGGCACATCCATAGGTTCCTGCCTAAGCTGCTGTCAGCTGTGTTTCAGTGACTCAGCCCTTCATCTCTGAGGGGCCACATTTAGCTCCAATTTCCTTACCTCAGCATTTCCCAAATTCATCAAATTACGAAAGCCACCTGAGGAGTTGATTAATTCTGATTTAGCAGGTCTAGAGCAGAGTCAGGGAATCTGCATAATATTAATAAGCACCTCAGGTGATACTTACAGTCTGATCAATTTTAAGAAATGCTATGTACTCTGGGAGGCCGAGGCGGGAGGATCACTTGAGGTCAGAAATTCAAGACCAGCCTGAGCGAGAGTGAACCCCATCTCTACTAAAAACAGAAAAATTAGCCAGCATCATGGCACACGCCTATAGTCCCCGCTACTTGGGAGGCTGAGGCAAGAGGATTACTTGAGCCCAGGAGTTTGAGGTTACAGTGAGCTATGATCACAGCACTGCACTCTGCCTGGTATGACAGAATGAGACTCTGTCTCAAAAAAAAAAAAAAAAAAAAGAAATGCTGTTCCCTTGCTACTCAAAATATGTTCCAGGGCCCAACAGAATTAGCATCACCCAGGAACTAGTTACGAATTCAGAATCTTAGGCTTCAACCTAGACGTACTGAATCAGAATCTGCATTTTATCAAGATCCTTAGGTGATTCATATGCACATTAAATTTTAAGAAGCATTGACCCAGGACCCAGCTTTCTTCCCAGCCTTTCAGGAGTCGACTCATGTAGGTTGTCAGGGTATGGAATGACAAGCCAGGGGTGCTTTTTAAGCAAGGATAATGCAGTACTTGAATTGTAAAATTTTGATTTAATAAGTCTGGGTTAGGGCCTGATATCTTACATGATGCTGATACTGGTCTGAGGACCATACTTTGAGGTATAAAGCTATAGAGTTCTTTCAAATGAGACAAATTCTAGGGAGATTGTTACTAGTAAACCAAGTACAGTAATCCACCCCTGGCCTTTGGGGATCCCTGTATATAGCAAACAAAGATACCCAAGTCTAAGGACATGAACCTGATAGAAGCGCAGTTGGCTTGGGGCACTCAGGTGACATTTTAGCGCTAAACCTATACCAGGAGCACTGGAAGAGCTGGATTTAGGATTCTGTCCAAGAAGCTTTTGCTGCCAAAAGGCTTGTCTCCATGGTACAAGGAATCACACAGAAGCAGGATTAAAGGGATCCAGTGACCCCAAAAGGGCAGATGTGCAGGTTGGGATGGGGCCAAGTTGGGTGAGGAGAAGCTGGCAATGTTCCAGATTCACCATGCCAGCAGAGCATGCAGGCTGCCTGCCAAGAGCCCCAGGAAGAGGTTCTCTAGGCACCATGGGCACCAGGGATCCTGCCCTTCTGGGAGGCTGCTATGATAGGACCCCTTCCCATTTGAAACTTCAAAGATACATATGCAAGGATGTTCATGTAGCCTTGTCTATAATGGCAAAATATTAGAAATAGCCTAAATGGTCATTTATATAGAAGCTCTTAAACTATTTATGGCTTGCTGCAGTAAGATGAAATTCTAAGAATCCATAAAAATGGTGATATAGAGATATATGTACTGATGGAAGGTATTTATGTATGCCAAGCAAAAAAAAAATCAGATTATTAAAAAATGTTAGAATGATCTCAATTTTGTAAATATTGAGTGGCAATGCATGAAAAAATACCCAGAAAAATATGCACCAAGAGATTAACCATCTAAATCATGGGATTGTGGATGGTATTTTTATTGTTGTCCTTAAGTTATTGTATCTTTTCCAGTCTCCCCATAATAAATATTTAGAGTAGATGGGTGGATATATAAGAAACACTTGGGTGCGACAGTCTCTTTGATTTGGTAATAAGGATGCTTGAGTCAGCAACACCTCTGACGGGCGTGTCTAACAATGAGAATTTTCTTTGCCTTCAGTAAACAAAGAATTCTCTCTTTGCTTCTAGAGATGCTTGATAGCATTGTTATGCCACAGAGCCTTGAAAATTATGTGTATGCTTGCTTTATATTAAAGAAAACGTAATAAAAATATTGGAGGCTTATGAGTCAAGTTAAATAATGACAATTTTTTGTTGCCCATTTCCAAATGCTAATTGGTTCAATTATGGATAGAAACAAAGCGTGTGAAAGAGTAATGCAGGCCATGCATATTTTCATCTCTGGTTCTGCTGGCTCACATGTTACATGAAGCTAAATAACACCTGTGGTTGGCTCCTTCGCTTTCCAGTGCCTGACTGTGCCGCCCGCCACAAGCAGTGCTGCTGAGGAGGAGTCTTAGGCAAGAACATTTGTTGGAACATAAATGGCACTAGGCAAATAACCTCTCTGGCATTCCATTTTTTCTGGAAGTCTTTCTGTGGCTGCTCCAACTTGGGAAGGGCTATACCCTGAGAATATCTGAATAGGGCCAGTTAGACCAGCTCTTTGCTCTAGACCTCAAAGAGAAGCTTACTTTTGCTTTCTTTGGAATTCTTTTCCTTGGCAAACATCTTTCCTTGCCATTGTGGGTTAAGTAGGTAGGCCAAGAGGGTAAGGAGGAAGGTATACATTTAGGTGTGCCTTCTCTGGGCAGAGGAACTCCTCCATACACACCAGTGTCACTCGTCTGAGGTGTGGGGCAAATGTTCACCTGCATGCACCTGTCCTCATCTTTAGACATTGTGTGCCAAATACCATAGATTTATAATTAATTTTTATGTGCGTCTTTAAACTTATGTAGGAAATAAAAAGTGGTGTTACAAACCAAAAATACAATATGTTCCATTTCCACCCAAGTGGGCGTACCACAATTCAGTTCTGACACTAACTACCCAGAGTTAGCGCAGGCCCCACAGGTGAAGGGCAAAGTCCTCAGCAGGACTGACATCAGCTCAGATGCCAGTCACAAGTCTCAGGGGCCACCCACACTTCTGACTGACAAGCTATAAATTCAGGGGTTCCCATGACCCCCCTAAAGGATAATGTTCTAGGTAGTTGACTAGAACAACCTGCAGAATTCACCGAAAGCACTGCACCTTCGATTACAGTTTTATCATAAAGGATACAGATGAAGAACAGCCAAATGAGGAGACACATAGGGCAAGGTGTGGGAACTGGGGGAGGACAAAGAGCTTCTGTGCCCTCTCCTTAAGGAATCTGGGCATGGCACCCTCTCAGCACATAAACGTCTTCACCAACCGGGAAGCTCCTCTGAGCCTTTGTGTTCAGAGATTTTATTGGGGTTGCATTACAAAGCCATGGTTTATTAAATCAACTGAACTCAATCCCCAGCCTCCCTTCCCTCTCCAGAGGTTGTGCTGGCCCAAAGGTCCAGTCATCTAGTCGTATGATTGATCTTTCTGGTGGCCAGTCCCCATCCTGAGGCTATCCAGGGACCCACAATGAGTCACTTCATTAGTATAACAAAATAACTCTTATCACTCAGGAGATTCCAAGGGTTTGTGAAGTTCTATGTTAGGAGCCAGGTACAAAGACCAGATATATTCCCCATTATACCACATAACAATACCTGCGTTATTTGCCCATGTAGCTACCTTCATTGGAGATCTTTATTTCTTCTTACAGCTTCAAGTTACTGTTTGTTGTCCTTTTATTTCAACTTGAGGACTCCCTTTAGTATTTCTTGGAGGGCAGGTCTACTGGTAGTGAATTTCCTCAGCTTTTGTTTATCTGGGAATGTCTTAATTTCTCCCCCATTTTTGAAGGACAGTTTTGCCAGATATAGAATTCTTGATTGATAGGTTTTTTCTTTTTTTCTTCTTAATTTTTTTTTATTATGAGATGAGGTTTCGCTTTGTTGCCCAGGCTGGAGTTCAGTGGCACAATCATAGCTTCATAGCTCACTGCAGCCTCAAACCCATGGGCTCAGGCGATCCTCCTGTCACAGCTTCCTGAGTAGCTGGGACTACAGGTGTGTGCCACCACACCTGGCTAAGTTTTTGCAATTTTTTTATAAATGGGATCTCACTATGTTGGCCAGACTAGTCTCAAATTCCTGGCCTCAAGTGATCCTCCTGCCTCAACTTAATGAGTAGCTCTTTTGGCACTTTAAATATGCCCACTGCTTTCTAGCTTCTGGGGTTTCTGATGAGTAATCAATTGTTAATCTTACTGAATCTCTCTCGTATGACAATTGCTTCTTTCTTGCTGCTTTCAAGATTCTTGCTCTGGCTTTGACTTTCAACAGTTTGATTACAATATATCTCAATGTGGATCTCATCAAGTTTATCCTACCTGGGGTTCATTGAGCTTCTTGGATGTATAGAAACAAACTCCCCTAATAATTTTGCAGAAAGGTTGGTTAGGATGTCATTGCAATAATCCAAGCCAAATCGATAACGATAGCTTAGACTAAAAGTAGAGTGAAGATGTTCATACGCTAAATATGTTTTGAGGGTAGAAACAACAGGCGTTGTGGGTGGATTGGATGCTTATGAGAGGAAGAGAAGAAACAAGTATGATACCAGAATTTGGGAGCCCAAATAACTGGGAGAAAGGAGTTTTATTATCAAGATGAAGAACACTAGAATGAGAAGGATGTGGGTGGGGATAATTTCAGGAGCTCAGTTCTGCACATAAGACATTTGAGATGCCTATTCAACATCCAAGTGAACAGGAGGAGTGATGTGTTGTAAATCTAGGCTTGGAATTCAAGAGTAAAGTCTGAACTGGAGTCATTACCACAGAGATGATAAAGAAGACTGAAAAGGAACAGTCAGAAAGGTAGGAATAAAATTAGGAGCTGTGGTGTCCTGGAAGCCAAATGATGAAAGGGTTTCAAGGCAGAAGGCATGTTCAACTGTGTTGAATACAGCTGATAGATCAGGTGAGATAAGAATGAGGAATCGATCCATCACACAGGTATTGAATTAACTTAATCCTCTTCAAAGAATCTGTTCATTATTTTCAAGTTCAAGAACTATGTGCTCAACAACATCTTCAGGAACACTGAGAGGAAATTCGTGTTTGTTTTTCCTCTACGAGCCTTCAGAGAGTAGTTGTGCACCTTAATAAATCCGCAGAGTTGACTCTGATTTCAATCTCCCCATACCCTCACAAGTCAACTCCCTTTCCTTCTTCCCATTTGGAGAGATCAATCCACAAGGATAGCACGGACAATTGACATATTGCGATAGGCATATAACAGGCAAGTCAGGTAGAAAATATTTCCCTAATGACTCTTCCGATAGCTTGTTAATGAAAAAAGCACATAATCATTATTTCTGGAAAAAGAGTCTTTCTTTTATTACTTCTAGAATTTCATCTGCCTCCATTATTTTCAGAAGAAGAAAGGATAAATTATAAAATTCTTGCCTGGTCTCTGATGTGTAAAAATAAAGTTTATGGCAATGTGTGTTTGCTTGGCATTACCTATTTGTTGTTTTGAGAGAGAAATTAAATGAAAAGATACATGTAAAACACACAACAAGGTTCCTGAGTGTGATGGAAGCTTAGCACATGCCAGTTCCTTTCCTAATTTCCCATGAAAGCTTATGATCCTCATTCATAAAATGGAGGCAATAGTTTTCATTTTCAGAAAATTCACACAAAAATAAATTTAACTTAGAAGCAAATATAAGCAAATCTATTCAACCTAATTATGAATAAAATGACTGGAAATGAAAACCTTGTTATACCTACCTAAAACCTATTAAATGAACAAAGATTTTTAATAAAGTCAGCCAAGACTAGCAAAAGTGAAGTATCTGCTGCTAAGAATATGCACGTGTGAAATGTTTATGTGGGATGAGGGCAAGGAAGAGGGAGGAGGGTGTGCAGTGAGGGAGGGGAAAAAAAGAGATTCAAAAATACTCACATGTTACAATCCAATAACACCACATCATGGACTCTCTCTTAACGAAATTAAATTTTAGACAAAAATATAAATAACTTAAATCTGGCAACAGGAATTAGTTACCTAAATCATGGTACATTTAAACACTGTAGTATTTTGCAGCAAATAAATATTTATGCATAGACATTAAAATGACTGTCAACTGGTGAGAATGTAAACTGATGAAACCACTTAGGAAAATAGTCTGATGGTTCCTTAAAAGGTTAAACATAGAGTCACCATATGACCCAGCAATTCTACTCTTGTTTATGTATATAAGATAAATGAAAACATATGTCCATGCAAAAATTTGTACACAAATATAAATAGCAGCATTTATTCATAATAGCAAAAAGAGTGAAAACAACTCAAATGTCCATCAACTGATGAATGGATAAACAGAATTGGTATATACATATGAGGGGCCTTCAGAAAGTTTGTGGGAAGATGGAATTAAAATATAAAAATAAAAAACATGAACTTTATTTCTCAACATAAGCTCCAGCAAGCTGAAGACACTTTCATAAGCAATGATTTCTGCTATTTAGCCCACCCACAGAACTGAGGGTCCTGGGGATTTAGCCATGTCAATGCAATCTTTTTACAATATTAACTCAAGAAAAATGGGTGTCCCTTAAAAACTTTTTAAGATTAAGAAACAAAAAGAAGTCAGAAGGAGCCAAATCAGAACTGTAAATTGGATGCCTAATGATTTCCCATTGAAACTCTCACAAAATTGCCCTTGTTTGATGAGAAGAACAAGCAAGAGCATTGTCATGGTGGAGAAGGACTCTCTGGTGAAGCTTTCCTGGGCATTTTATTTGCTAAAGCTTTGGCTAACTTTTTCAAAACGCTCTTACAATAATCAGATATTATCATTCTTTGGCCCTCCCAAAAGTCACCAAATAAAATGCCTTGAGTATCCCAAAAAACTCTTGCCATGACCTTTGCTTTTGACCAGTCCACTTTGCTTTGACTGGACCACTTCAGCCTCTTGGTAGCCATTGCTTTGATTGTGCTTTGTCTTCAGGATCATGCTGGTAAAGCCTTGTTTCATCTTCTGTTACAATTCTTTGAAGAAACGCTTCACGATCTTGATCCCACTTGTTTAAAATTTCCATTGAAAGTTCTGTTTTTGTCTACGGCTGATCTAGATGCAATGGTTTTGGCACCCATCAAGCAGAAATTTTGCCCAACTTTAATTTTTCAGTCAGAATTGTGTAAGCTGAAGCAATTGAGATGTCTATGGTGTTGGCTATTGTTTCTGCTGTTAATCATCGGTCCTCTTCAATTAGAGCATGAATAAGATTAATTTTTCTTCATGATTTCACATGGATGGTCTACCACTGCAGGCTTCATCCTCAATGTCATCTTGTCCCTTAAGGCAAGTTATCCATTTGTAAACTGCTTATTTCTTTGGGGTGTTGTTCTCCTAAACTTTTAGTAAAGCATCAACGATTTCAACATTCTTCCACCCAAGTTTCACCATAAATTTGATATTTGTTCTTGTTTCAATTTTAGCAGAATTCATGTTGTGCTGATAGAGGTTCTTTTCAAACTGATGTATTATCCTTCTTAGTGCCTCAAACTAGATCTTGTTCAGGTATATTATAATGAGCTAGGACAAGTTTATTTTGGTGCAAAAAAATTTGAAATCATATATTTTCCATAATACACATTTTCCATGAATTTTTTGAAGACCCCTCATACAAAGGAATAATTACTTGACAGTAAAAAGAGATGAAGTGATAGTAAAAAAGGGATGAAGTATTGATACATGTAACAACATGGATGAACCTTAAAAAGATTATGTTAGGTAAAATAAATGAGTCAAAACGGACCACATATTGTGTCATTCCTTTTATATTAAGTGTCCAGAATAGGCATATTCACAGAGACATAAAGTAGATTAGTGGTTACCTAGGGCTGAGGGGTTGGGAAGAAAGGGGAAGTGACTGTTCATACATATGAGTTTTCCTTTGGGGGGTAGTGAAAATATTTAAAATTGATTATGTGAATGGTTACACAACTCTGTGAATGTACTAAAAATCACTGAATTGTACATTTTAAGTCTATGAATTGTGTTATGTGTAAATTAAATCTCAATAAAACCATTACATATAAAGATACCTAAAGAATTTTTAATAACCAGATCAAATGTTTGTACCCACTCTGAAAAATCATCAAGATGGGATTCAAAAAATGTACATGAAACCCTCAATTATGTAAAAATATGCACAGAAAAAGAATAGGGGCTTCTGAACAATATTTTTAAAAGGCACAAATTCAGAGAAAATGGAAAAGGATATACCATTTTGGAAACTGGAGAGCAAATGAGCACATGGCCACTGACCTAGAAGGTCTGAGAAAGCAGAATCCTGTGCTGAGAATCAACCAGATCCCTAAAGGCTCAGGAATCAGCACCAGGAGCTTCTGAAAATGGGAGAGACAATTGGGAAGATTTATTGAAAGCTTTTGAGGAAACAGATCCTAGACACTCTTTTCTTCTTCACCCCACTGGGTGATTGTCCTTCTCTTACTTTGGTGGAAAAGTGGAGAGCAAGTCACAGGAGGTCCAATCTGGTCTAGCAAATACCCAGCATAACTGAAAAATTAGTATTATGCAAACACAGGGGATTTTAGTAATCCTATAAACAGTAATTTCTGAGACCCTCCTGCAAGCCTTCCCCACTCAGCAAACAGAACCCTGGCAGTCAGGCCTTTATCTTCAGATCAGAGATGATAGAGCTTTCTTTGAGGAATCAGACTAGCCCAAAGGGAAATCCCTAAAACTACTGAGATGGGCCCAACCAGAGCACCCTAAAGAAATGTTCATGTTCAAAGAGTTCCACTCATATTCTAAGACTACCAATCAGCTACCTAGACTCTTACTCTTAAATATGAGCAGACAACCAATCATAACCAGATATTTGAGTAAGGCCTTTAACATGAATGTTAGAGACCAAAAAAGAAAGAGAAAAAAATACCCTAGAGTTTTAAGGAGACGGTGCTGTAGAAATTAAATAAGATAATGTTAGCTGCTACAAAAAAAAAAAAAATCAAACCCACGTAGAACAATGGCTTGAACCTAGCATGCACCCCCAAATGGAAGTTCCTGATTAGTAGCCAGCTCTTCTCCAAACTCCAATTTAGGGATCCAGGTTCCTTTCACCTTTTGAAAATTTGTAATTTATATTCTATTTCTTAGTGGATTCCCAAAATTATATAATATCCATGCTGAGAAAACCTGGATTCACCCTTATTTATACCTAAAAAGAAATTAAAAAGAAAAACCAAGAAAATTATTCATTCCCAAGTGGTTCAAAAAAGTTAATCATAGCATATTACATAGCTTAGCTTTGAATCACAGTTCCAAATAGCATACACAAAATAATAATGTAAACACAGGATGTTAATCAACCGAAGTCGCATATAACCATATTGAGAAGATGGAAGATGGGATATGTACATGTAGATGGTAGATAGGGAGGGCTAACTTCTCATCTTCCATAATGGGAAGTACATAGATAATGCCTGAAACTTATGAAACAAAAAGAAATACAAAGATTTCATTTAGAGATAAGGTAAATACCAAAAAAATAAGCTAAGAAAGAGGTGGAATTAGCTTTTTCTGATAAAGGGAATTTGGGGAGAATGAAAACTTTTTATACCATTTGAGTATAATTTTGATTTTTTAAAAGAAAAAGTGGAAAATACTTTAAAATATTAGCAGTGATTGTCCTTGGGTGAAGGCTTTTTGGATACATTTTTAAAATATTCTTTCTTCCATCTATATTTTCTACATACTCTAAAATAAACATGAATTACTTTCATGATTGAAATATTAATAAAGTTTAAAAGTAACACGTCTGCCTCAAAAGTTGTAAGAATTAAATGTGAAATGTTTTTAACCCAATTGGTATTTTTAAATTTTAACTATTTGACTTAAACAAACAGAAGGTGAGTTTTTATGAGGTTAAATTACTCTTCCATTTGATTAAAAAATTGCATATATTTGACCCTTTTGAAAAACATACAAGATACTGCCCTCATTTTTCTATCTTGCTTTTTTTTTCCCCTTAATAACAACAAAACAAATGTCTCTTTTGGATGTATTGTAATTTTTAGGGTCATTTTGAGGCAAACATTTGACTGGTAATTAGAACACTGAGCAGGGCCAAGTAGGTATATAAAGCCGTCCGACTCTGGAATGCTGACACCATTTCGTGTCAATTATTTTGCCTCTCTGCCACAAATTTATAAGCATCTCAAGGTCAAAAATCCATATACCCTCTCTCTTTTCCTCTTCCCCTTCTTTTCTCTCTCTTTCTTTTATTCTTTCTTCCCAAATTTCAGATAACAGGAAAAAATACTAATATTTGTGTAATACTTCACAACTTTCAAAAAATCTATTTTATTCCCATTTCATCCTCACATTACCCATTTCAGGAAAGTAGTGATATTTTCTTCTTTTAATGAAACAGAAAACTAAGATTCACAGAGTGATTTGCCCTAGAACAAATATCACTTCTTCTTCACAGCAGTTATTTACAACAAGAGCTCAATAAATGCAGGTCAGCCAACAGGAACCCGAGAAAAACCTGGGATACTCAAACCCCAGTTAGTCCAAATTATGCTTCCTTTTGTTCACTTGGCAGAAGAGTCCATGATCATCCAGAAATATCACCTGGGGGGCTCTCTTTGGAGTGAAAACATCTGCAGACAAGGCAGAGATAGGAAAGAAGACCTGGGCGTGCCATCAAGCAAGAAACAGAAGGGAAAACACAAGCCATTTCCCACTTATCAGAAGATGGCGTGCTTCTGGGAGGAGTTTCAAAAGCAGGCTTCTCCCTCTACCCAGGGTTAAGTAGACTTTAGCATGCCCCCACTAGATACGGCGTCAGCCAAGATTGAGATTCCCCCAAGGAGCTGTGCTCAGTTTCTTGGCTTTGGTTTAATTCCTGCTGCTGTCTTCTGGTTGCCCTAGCAACCCACATTAAGTTTGAAAATTTTTGTTTTGAACATTATTCGAGCTAGTAAAGGGAAACTGGGAGTCTAGGGAAAGGTGAAAAGAGATTTTTAGTACCAAATTTTTTACTAAGACATTAGGCTCTGCAAGAATGCTGTGACGTATACTAAGGACTACCCACTCCTAAAACACTCCAGTAAGACTTCATCGGCAAAGGTCAGGAGCAAGAGGGCAGGTCTGGATATAGAACACTAGACAAGCTTAGGGCAAGAATCTTTTCCCTGGTTCATAACCAATTTTGGAAAAATAAACAAGCAATATCGTCCTCTGAAAAACAAAATCCTTTATAGTCTTAAATAGAAAAAGAATGGTACATTTGGGGGAGTTAGTACATGAGAAAAGAGAAATATTTCCCCTATGTTGCAAAGAGAACCCTTGATGGAGAGAGATTAAAATATTTTAATGGGATAAAAAGGGGAGAGTATTGTTTTACCAGATAATTGAACCAAGGTTAAGAAAAGATACTGAAAACTGCATGTTTATCTTCACTTCCTAGCTCTCACTGTCCACTACAAGGAAGCATACTTGGTCAACTGCAGAGACAGATGTTTTTCCAGCCATGAACTCTCTAGAGGCATGTGTAGTCCTCCCTCAGTATCTGCCAAGGATTAGCTCCAGGACTCTCTCCCCGACCCCATGCAGAAACCAAAATCCAAGAATGTTCAAGTTCCTTATACAAAATGGTATAGTATTTGCATATAACCTACACATACCATCCCGTATACTTCAAATCGTCTCTAGATTACTTATAATACCTGCTACAATGTAAATGCAACATAAATAGCTGTTATACTATATTTTAAAAATTTGTGTTTTTATTGTTGTATTATTATTTTTTATTGGTTTTTTCCCCCCAAATTTTTGATCTGCAGTTGGTTGAATCCAAGAATGCAGAACCCATGAATGTGGAGGGCTGACTGTATTATGCAGGTCTTTCTTTGTATTTAATGTAATGAATATTGAGCTATATGAGAAACAGTTTTCAATTTTTTCCCAAAAATGTACAAAGCCATTTTTCATATCACTTAGCATAATGCTAAATTGCCCAGTTTGTGAAGGTGAGTTGTTCTTCAGGCTACTCTTTTAAATATCAGTGGTCATAGGATTTTTCATGGAAGCTTTGGAATAGAGGAAAGTCTATTAGGAATACGCTCTGGTAAGCCCTCAAAGTGAGAGGTTGATGAAGCAACCCATGTGCTCTAAAACTAGGTAGAAGTGATGCTTGTTGTGAGAAGTGGAGAAACTGATTTGTATTCTGACCTCTAGGTTGCAAAAATACCTGACAGTAGTGCCAGGACTTTTCTCAGAATGTGATTCAGCAGTTTGCCTGAGACTGATCTAATTTTAGCACTGAAAGCCCCAAGTCCTGAGAAACTCCTCAGTTCCTGTCACAGCAGAACAATCGGTCACCCTAAAAAGCAGGTAGAGATGTTTGAGCACTCCAACAGGTAACAATTCTCAGTGGAATTCTGCATTGTGAAGCATGTAAATTATTACTCTAGAATGGGATTTCTGTCCTGTTTGGAGGACAGAAAATGTTTATTCTACCATGAATGTATCTTTTTCAATCAAAAGCTAAATTTTTAAGAGGACCTCATTCTGATGTCCCGCTTTAGCTGCAGAATTCGCTTCAGGGTATCTAAAATGAGAACACCTGTGGATTCACTTTGGGCTTTCTAAAATGAGATAACCTGTGGATTAAAGATGTTTATACGTACAGGTGGTAAAGAGAGTCTGTTGAAATTAAGTTGAATTTTGGCATGAGTGATACTGGGGTTTTTTGTTAAGATAGTGATTGGCTATGAGAATTTTTTCTTGAGGATATCTCAAAAAATTGAACAGGTCAGTAACTTGCCCTCCCATTTTCTTTGAAGGGAGGACGTCACTTAGTTCATCTAGGAACAGAATCAAATTCTTTAGGCATGAATTTAGACACATGGGGCTAAGACTCAGCCCTGATTTTACCATTGCATTGTTCTGTCTCATGCTCACAGTCACCCACTGTAATCTCAACGGGGCATTGAAACAGAATCCGGAAAGAAACACGAGAGCTTGGACTCTAGAGAGGGAACACACAATCTGGCCCTTAGAGATTTTTCTATTTATTGAATCAAAGACTAACAAATGCTGTAAAGATTTCTATTCTCAATTAAGCAAAAAAGAATACCACCTTGATATTTCTGGAAAAGCTACTAACATACAGTGAGATTTATATATGGCATTATAGAATGCCCCTATCCTGGAATTTCTAGAGGAAACTTGTTCCAACATAACTATATCCATTCATTACAGTGGCCAAAGGCCATTGTAGTCACAGCACTGATACAGGACCCAGAGTTTTCCTTATTTATAAGTAAGTCATCAATAAAATTGCCCCTTTTGGAGTTTTATAATTCCACTGTTTTGTGTGAAAGAGATAATTTACCAATCACAAGGAAGAGGGCTTGAAAGTTATACTGGGATGCTAGAGCAGTGATTAGAAAATATTACTAGGATCTATAGAATCAACATAGTTAAAATGTCCACACTACCCAAAGTGATTTACAGATTCAATGCAATCCTCATCAAAATGCCAACATCATATTTCACAGATCTAGAAAAAGTAATTCTACACTTCATTTGGAACCAGAAAAGATCCCAAATAGATAAGGCAATCTTAAGCAAAAAGAACGAATCTGGAGGCATCACATTACCAGACTTCAAACTATATTACAAGTCTACAGTAACCAAAACAGCATGGTATTGGTACAAAAATAGAGACGTAGACCAATGAAACAGAACAGAGAACCCAGATATAAAACCTTCCACATACAGCCAACTGATCTGTGACAAAGCAGACAATTATAAACAGTGGGGAAAAGAAGCCCTATTCAATAAATGGTGCTTGAAAATTTGGATGGCTACATGCAGAGGAATGAAATAGGATCCATATCTCTCACCATGCACAAAAATTAATTTAAGATGGATAAAAGACATAAATGTAAAGCATAAAACCATAAGAATTCTAGAAGAAAATGTAGGAAAAACTCTTCTAGCTATCAGCCCAGGCAAAGAATTTATGAAAAAGACCCCAATGGCAATCACGGCAACTGCAAAAATAAATAAATGGGACTTGATTAATTAAAAAGCTTCTGCACAGCTAAGGAAATAATCAACAGAGAAAATATTCATAAGTTATCCATCTTATAAAGAGTGGACTTCACTAAATCATCAGGGAAATGCAAATTAAAACCACAATGAGACATCACCTTACCCAGTTAGAATGGCTTTTACTAAAAAGTCCAAAAACAATAGATGCTGGCATGGATGCAGAGAGAAAGGAATGCTTATGCAGTGTTGGTTGGACTGCAAGTTAGTACAAACTCTATCAAAAACAGTATGGAGATTCTTCAAAAAACTAAAAGTAGACCTACCATTTGATCCAGCAATCCCACTGCTGGGTGTTTACCCGAAGGAAAAGAAGTCATTTTCTCAAAAAAAGACCTGAACTCAAATGTTTATTGCAGCACAATTCACAATTGCAAAGATGTGGAATCAACCCGAGTGCCCATCAATTCATTAGTAGATTAACAAAACGTGGTATATGTACACCATGGAATACTATTCAGCCATAAAAAAGGATGAATTAATGCCTTTTGCAACAATTTGCCTGGAACTGGAGACCATTATTCTAAGTGAAGTATCTAAAGAATGGAAAAACAAACACCACATGTATTCACTATTTAATTGGAACTAAGTGATGAACACCCATATGCAAAGAGGGAAGCAAAACTCAGTGGAAATCAAGCAGGGGCAGTGGGGAGGAGGGGATGGGTGAAAACCTACCTAATGGGTGCAATGAACACTATCTGGGTGATGGGCACACTTATAGCCCTAACTCAAGCATTACAAAAATGATCCATGTAACCAAAAGCATTTGTATCCTCATAATATTTTGAAATAAAATAAGAAAATATTACTAGGATCTGTAAATTACTCATCCACAAATTAACCCAGGAGCCACTGTGCTAGGTGGTGGGAGGGCATATATGTGACTTCTCCTTCCTTATTATGAGTAGATGAGAAAGCCTGAATTAAAGCATGAGAAATGCTGAGAAGGAGGAAAAAATATTTTGGAATAATCATGTTTGTTCTTTCCAAAAATGTATAACCCTAGTAAATTGTTCCTAATCGTATCCTAAATCCTTGTATTTTCCACAAATCAGCATGTACTAAACAAACGTAAGAGGATAAATGATTACCATTCCTTCTCTAGCAACATCTGTTTCCAAAGGAATTTTGGCAGAGTTCACAAGTGATGTCAGACTGCCAGGACAAAGATTACAATCTCACTAATTCTTGCCCTGGCATTCCTACCTCCAGGGAGCCTTGACTAAAGGCATGAAAGCTGGAGTTTGAAATGAGTTACTCTACATTCTCCCTGAAAAACAAACAAAAGGTTGGAAGCAGGAAGTGCTCATAGCTAGAGTTTTTTACTGAGTCCCTTAAATATTTGCATTCAACATTTCACAAAATGTCCATTTGTAAAGACGTTTAGGAAAATAAAATAAAATTCCAAAGAGTAACATTTCCAGTTATGACGTTCAGCATCAACAAACATTTATTGAGATGACAAACTCCTTTAAGGTGTAAGGAGCCACCAGGTTCTTTCTTTATGGACCAATACAATCCACCATAGCCATAGAATAGTTACACTTCAGACATCTCCTAGGCTAGTTGGGATTTCATCAGATCCTATAGTTACTTTCTGTTCATCAGCTTTCACTGCGTATTCAGAAATTTCGGCAAGAATGGATTTTGAGTGAATTATTTAGGCCAGGGACTCCAGCAACCACTTTTGACTGAGAAGACTCAGTATTGTGAACATTTTTAATATGGATGGAAGGAGATGTCATTTAGATTTGTTTGTAATCTATAAAACAATGGTTTAAAGAAATGCACCTCCTTCAAAGTTAAGGTTTGATGGACAAGGAGAGGACAGGACTAGAAAGGAACATGCCATGGACCGTTGCTTGGACCCACAGGAAGCAGTAATGACTCTTCTGCAGCATTTATTTTTTTAGGTCAGAACTGGATGCATTAAAGAACAGAGGTGTACAATAGAGATTTTTTACTGGATGACACGTAATCGTTTGATTGCATTTCAACTGCTGAATCATTACGTTTTGGCTATGTGTCAATATTCCAAAAAGTCAGATGATAACATTGAAAAATAAGGTGGCACCAGGAATCAAGATATCTGCACTGAAGGCTGGCTTACTTGATCCTAGGCAAATGACTTAACCTCTTATTTTCGATAAACTTCTCACCTAGGGTGTGGATGCTTGTTTTAAGTTCTTTGCAGATTTATTGTGATAATCAAATAAAGTAATGCAGTGAAATATAAATATAATCATTCAGTAATTTGTAATAATATAAATGAAAAGCATTATGAAGAAATATAATTCACCATTGGAATATAAGGTATTACTATCACACATGTCGGTTCCAGCAGTATAAGCTTACCTTAACTAATTTTTATGTTCAGAGAACTTACTGTGATCAATTCCCTTCACCTCTTTTAAGAAGTCAAGGGCATTGGTTCATTTCAATGAATGACATTGTTCTTAAATTAATCACCATAGAAAAATGGGTCTGTGCTGCAGACACCAATTAACACTGTAGTGACCCTTGCCCATTCCAGGTTACCAGCATCACTTCATCCCCCTCCCCTGCCTGCCAGCTCTCATTCCTCAAGCCAGTGAGGGCAAAGGTTACGTAATTGCCACAGTTCCTCCACCACTTAAGCTTTGTTTCCCATAAACCAAAGGCCAATGTAACTGCCAACCAAGAAGCTGAAACAAACTCCACAACGATTACACTCCCTGTTGCTGCGATTTGACAGAAACTACCCAACTGGAACCACAAAAGAAAATATATAAGAGCACAAGAAAATCTGACCCAATGGCAAAGGAATGCTGTCCCCCTCCTCCAAGTCAATACAAACGTGGAGCCGGTTATGAAAGAACCGTCCAGGGGGGTTTCAGGCTCTGGTGTCAAGGAGCCTGCTGCTCCGTCACTCCAACTCCACCTCCCCGGCCCAAGGGTTCAGACAGGAAGCCAAAGGATGCATGAGCAGAAATGATACAGGGATTTTGTTTTAGTCTTTGTTTTTTTAAGAGTGAGATATTGAAAGCTGGCTCCCATTCCATGGCTGTGGGCTTTCCTTTAAACACAAACAGCAGCAAGAGCTGAGAATGACTGCCATATTTGAATGCCAAATAAACACAAAATGACAAGCACAGATTTTTGGCTTTATATAAAAGCTTGGTTTTTCAACAACCCCTTTTGTTGCAGCTAAAGACAATGGTCTCAGTGTTTCTGAGCCAGATTCCTGGGACTCTGAGCAGAGCCTCCCTTGCCACACCCCAGCGGAGTTCACTCCACAAGTAAGGCTAATGTCCCCTTTGGGTTTGAAAGCAAGCCATTTCTCCCCTCCTGGCCATTGCTATAGAAGTATTTGTTTATTGAAACTAAAGAGCGGTGGTATATGAAACTTGAAATTTGCAGACCGAGCCCCAGGGAGGTTTGATGAGGGACATGCTCAGTGGTTTCCACTTAGTTGGGAAACAGTAGCTTAATCGTGAGATCTGCACTGGATCGATGGGGAGGGAGTTGCAGATTTATCCACTTCGTTAAGTCATTGCAAGTTCAACTTTCTTCTAAATTGATGTTTCTCATTTTGGTTTTTTTGACACTTGCAGTAGTAATAATTGACTTCGCTAGGTGGAACTAGTGGGCTTTTTACTCTCCTTCCAGTCCAGTAATTAAAGCAAATCCAAAATTATCTTAAATGGCTAAGTATCTTAGGCAAGTACACAGTTACGTACCTCAGTGCAGACATATGAGCCGCTCAAATAAGAAGATGCCTGGTCATGTGTATCACCTTATCCCCAGACACCACCTTTTTGAAGGTCTACATCAGGACTTCAAAGTTCTATTGCAGCAGTACTTAAACACTTGGGTGAGGTTACTTTTGTTCTTACTCTTTCCTTATAATCTCACAAAAGGTTCCCCTCTGCTGAATTTTAACTTCAAGGAGGAGAATTGGATTCAAAACTGTATACTAGGCATTGTACAGAAATCAACAGCCATATTGGTCTAGAAACATTAAACTTAATTTTTTTTTCCATTTGTACAGAGGTAATGCACTGTATTAAATATGTAAGGTCTTATCTACATGGGTTTGATTACAGAAACTAATAAAGTATTCTCTAAATAATGAAAAAAAAACTGTATACTGCTATTTTAATTATAATTATTTATATGATATAACTAATTTCCCATTCTAATTATTTAATAATTATACATTTAATTGTTATTTAATAAGTTTAATTATCTAATTATTTCATAAGTTTAATAAGTTATTAAGAGAAATGATTTAAACATAAACACAGTGGCATCCATTTCCCAGGTTTATGTAGCCTTTAAATTGGTGGCAATAATAACCTAATGGATGCAATGCCCACTCAGTGGTCCCTTCACATCTTGTCTGTATGAAAGAAGTGATATTTATAAAACCATCCTTTATAAAATTTATATATATGAATATATATATAATCAGTCATTGTTCCCTTTCCTATAATTGCTTACTACTCAGGAGTCATATAGTTGATGGTCATAAAGATTCTTAGCTTTCTTCATTGCTCCCATAGCTAACATCACCCTTGTGAATGATAAGGCTAGTTTTTTAGATATCTTCTGGGTCCTGCATTCTAGTGGAATAGCTGACCCACACAGACCACTGGCCCATACCAAGGAACTGACTCAACTGGTCTTGTGACCCCCACCCAAGAACTGGCTCAGCAAAGAAGATAATTTCTACACCCCTATGGTTCTGCCTTAAACCCAGCCAATTAGCAGACCCAATTGCCTAGCCCTTTGCCCACCAAACTGTCTCTAAAAACCCTCTTTCCAGAATTCTTGGGGAGACAAATTTGAGAACTTCCTCCCATCTCCTCGCATGGGGCCTGTGATCTCTTTCTCTACTCTTTCTCTACTGTAACCCCTGCTGTCTCAGTGTATTGACTTCCTCTTGAGCAGTGGGCAATGAACCTGGTAAGTCTGTAACAGGTCCAGTTGCTTATTGCACAAAGATCCAATTATTGAGACACCGAGGATTGCCAAGGAAGAGAAGAATTTCTTAAAATGGCAGACGTCTTGTCGGGAGAATGGGAGAAGCTGCCTCAAATCCATCTCTCTGCCTAATAGAGACTAGGGGCTTTTAAAGGAGGGGCCACATGCCTTGGGGCAGATCATGGTGTAACTAACAGGAGGCTACATGCATTGGGAACAGATCATGAGGATGGTGAGTCTTGGCATCAGGAAGTCTGCCCAGGGAGCAGAGTCTGCCCAGAGATTCTGCCTTCAGAATCTCAATTCCTTTGTCTTGCAGAAAATCCACCATTTCAAGGAAACAACTCAAGGTCAAGAAGTTAGTTAAGAGAGAGGATTATTAAAAGGATTAAGAGGATTATAAAGGTTATTGAAATTTGTTTATAGGGCTGGTTACAATGTTATTAAAAGATATGTATTCTCTGCCTATATACTCTCTACTTGTGACCTGCAAACCCAAATTGAACTCTGGATCTGGTGGAATTAAAGTAAAGCTGAGTTTCTACATAAACCCAATGAACCATAGACCAAAACCTTCATCAATAGCCAAATTTTTCTTCTGTGTATCTTTAAAATGTACTCTATGTATTGCTCCCCACACAATATTTTCTGAACAAAAGAAAACAGCAACCCCCAAACGACAGCCCTGGGTGAAGATTCCTCAGATTCAGTTGTGGTGAGAAACCTAGCAGAAGCAAGTGATCACATGTATTTAATAGATAAACTTCACATTGGATAAAACTCCAGGTTTCAAAACAAATAACAGGAGAGAATGAGAGAAAAAAATATAAATGTTTGCTAGACTTTTCATCATTGGTGATGTAGGCATAATATATCATTGGGCCTAGAAAATTTTTGTAAGTCAACAAAATTTTCCACAGGCATGGCCTATAATTAATAGAGCAGGGTGACAACTCAGAATTCAAGCAGACATCAATAATGTAAAGGAGAGAACTGATGAGACCATGATTTTATTTTTTATCAGATTTCTTCTTTTTTTAAACACTTTCTTTCAGACTTGGCCTAATTTTTGTTAGCTTCTGGGACTATGAGCTTTGCCCTTACAAAAGAAAATGTAAAAACATAAGCAAAGAATGAAAGGTAATCTTGATGAGAATAACATTCACTTGGGAGATGATAGGAATATCACTTAAGTGTCATTTTGAGGTGAAAAATGTCATGGAACATATATGTCTCTTCCAAAAATGTTTTCACAGACCTAATATGTAAATCTAAACTATTTGTGTTGATAATCATGACTCAAAAAAATAAAATCAGAACCCTATACAGCTAACATCTTTTTTCACAGTAATGTAAGTCATAGTCAAATTGAATTAAACTTGACTGTAAATAGTTTCAAAAACCAAGGGAGAGGAGTTAGTCAGATACAAATGCAAACTTCTCACTGTTTCCTACTGGTATTTAATTCTTGTGCCTCCAGCAGTTTCCTATTATCTCTCTTTTTTTTTTCCTTAGAAATTCTTTTCAGAAGTCTCTACATCACCCTCCCTCCCCACTTCCTTTTTGGTCTGTGAGCCCAACCTGTCACTACTGTCACCTTTGAAGTCTGTCTCTACTTTTCTCTGAGCTGCTCTATCAAATACCATCAGTAAATGAGTTTTGGGGGCAAAGAACTGGGAGAACCTGATAGTGGTCTTGTGTTATCTCCCTTTAGTTAAATGAAACAAAAGAAAACTTTCTCTCCTGGAAGCCATAGAGGGATAGGAGAGTTAAACTGATTAAGACTATGATCTTTTAATTGCATTTTTTCCCCTAGATACCACCCCCAGCAAAGCAGTAATTCTGATTTCAAAATCTCCTGTGCTACTCGACCTAGTGCTTTGTAGTCTCTCTGTCACAGAGGGCTTTTCCACCCTAGTTTCCTAGGGTTTCTTCAACTGCAGGAAGCATTCTTTTAATTATAATTTGGCTCTCAATTCAGCCACCAGCTAGATCCACACTCCCAAACCCCGGGGCTTTGCGTTACAGCTGCCCAAGCTGATCCCACTGCTCAGAGAAGGAATGCAAAGATGTTAGAGGAAATTCTGGTCCAGTTTGCCATAGAGAGAGTGCATTCTGGCATCCCATCCTGGAACTGTGAAAGAATTTCCCCATAGGTAACTAAACCTATACACACACACGTACACACACACATGCACTAAACTGACAAAGACTAGAAAGGTTTAAAAAGAATTGGAACACTAGGGAATTTCTTAAATTAAGTCCTTAAAGGAAACACCATCCCCTAAAAACAATACTAATAAGCAACAGTTAACTTTGGTCATTAAGCAATGACTTAAGTCTTGATCCTTCTCTGTTTACGCTGGTATCTTCCTTCTGAGCACTTCGCTTCATAGAGTTAACTTCAATCCACATCTTGAATCTTTGTCTCATTCTAACTCTTCCCCAGTGTGGAACTTAAACTTTCCTATACCCTCTCTGACTAGGCCTGTCCCCCAAGTCCCAACAAATTCCATTGCATTGGGCAGGTGGGACTGGGGAGAAGGGGATGAGTATATTCACACCTAATGGGTGCAGTGCGCACAGTCTGGGGAAGGAACACACTTAAAGCTCTGACTCGGGCAGGGCAAAGGATGTATGTAACCTAAACATGTATACCCCCGTAGTATGTTGAAAGTAAAAAAAATAAAATAAAATAAGAAAAACCTATATGCAAAAAAAAAATTCCATTGCACTCCATGCTTCCATTTCTAACCCCACAGAGATACACTCACACCAGGGCCTGGTAGGTACTGCCTCAGTCTTCCCCACCCCTCATTTGGGGTAATGCATACTTGCCTATCACACATGACTCTTCTGAATGCAAAGACTTTGCCTTCTAGCACAAAGAGGAGATGAGACTTTTGTGCTTAAAGACTGATAATTACAGTTGAGGAGGAGCCATCAGTATGTCTCTGTGTAGGACTGAATAAGAGCTTTCCTTGAAGTTGCCACAGGGCAGTGTGTTTGCTTTTCCGTCACATTCTGTGTTGCTGAGAGCTCCCCAACTCTCCAAATTTACCATGGACAACCCACTGAGAGGCTCTCAAGTTAAAAAGAAAATCTCCAAATTTATTTCCTGGGGTCAGGTTTGAGATAGCAGCAGGTCCCTGCTGTGTACAAGACAGAGCTGCAAACTGCAGAAATGGACAGGGAGTAGCAAGCAAGGAAAGTACTAAAAATAGAAAAGCCACTTGTGGAAGTTTTGGCATCATGTCTTCCAATAAATGATAATTATTTAAAAAGAAAATGTTGGAAAGAATACTAACCAAAATAGTACTAACCAAAAGCCTGGTAACAATAAATTCTTGATCATTATCCGTGAATGAGATCATCAGCCCCTGGATAATAAAATGTAATACTTTTGTTAAAATGGGATTTTTTTAGAAAAAGACTAATTATACTTTAGTCTAGAATGACTCTAGCCTTACAAGGAGCTCTCTTCTTAGAGAAAAACACATGAGTGTATTGTTATATGAGGAGAACTTTGACCTGAAAGGGTATTTAGGCATTCTCCCAGACAAGCTGTTGATTTCCACAGAAAACTGGCAAAAGAGAGAGCCATCTGGGATAAAATGTTATACACATTGTTGAAGTCTCACTGTTAAAAGTGCACTACAGTTTCGTACCACAAAAAAACATGGTATTATCCTGCTAATAAAGATTATTTCTCAATAACCTCTAAAAATCAATTTCACTGATTTATTAGAAACCCAGGATGTATTTATTAATTTTACCTATTTCAAAATCTAAAACCTAATTTTTTAAATGAGTATTTGATGTAACTATCTACTTATCTACTTTCAGAGTTTTCTATAAAATGCATTTTTTTGTTTCCAGATCCCATGGTATGTACCTATACAGTGGAGACCCATCAAAACATTTAACAGAGATAAGAGGTCTAGGTTTTAGCCATCGTTTTATCATTAACTTACTATGGGATATTGTGCAAGACATTTAGTATTCCCAGATATATTAGTTAAGATAACACTGCCAATGTAATAAATACCAAATTTTTCTGTCAATAGAAGATTGTTTCTCGCTCACAGGACAATACAATGTAGATATTCCTAGTGAGCAGGCAACTTCCCTTCACACAGTGATTCAGGGATTCAGACTCTTACAGTTTTAAAACTCCTCTATCCAGTAGGGATTTATAGTCCTCTGTTTCTAGCTAGTGGAAAAGGAAAGAGAACATGGAGAAGTTCAACCCACTTCTTAGGAGTCTGATCTACAAGTAACATATTTCACTTTCACTCGCATTCCAATGTCAAGAACTAGCCATATGGCCATGCCTTATTGTAAATTTGGGGGTGGGGACCTGAGAAATGTGATCCAATAAGAAAAGCATGAAAATGGGGTGTATAGCCATAAATGTTTCTGATACACTAGATGTCTATGTATTCATCTGTGAAATGATAATAACAATACCTGGGCTGTCACCCCACAGGGCATTGTGAGAAAAACAAGTAATAAATGTTAATGTGCTTTGTAAATGGTGCCAGAGAAGCATAGCCTCACAAGATATGTACATAAGAAAAGCCATATCACTGGACTATGATGTAATGCTTTCTTATTACATCAATTGTAAGATACATCTTGATTTCAGAGATGTTAAAATTTGAGGCTGGGCGTGGTGACTCACACCTGTAATCCTAGCACTCTGGGAGGCCAAGATGGGAGGATTGCTTGAGCTCAGGAATTCAAGACCATCCTGAGCAAGAGCAAGACCCCATCTCTACTAAAAATAGAAAAATTAGCCAGGTGTGGTGGTGTGCACCTGTAGCTCCAGCTACTCAGGAGGCTGAGGCAAGAGTATCACTTGAGCCCAGGAGCTTGAGGTTGCTGTGAGGTACAATGACACCACTGCACTCTAGCCAGGGAAGCAGAGCAAGATTCTGTCTCAAAAAAATTGTTTTTGGAAAAAAATGACTAATGGTGACTGCCTAATTTTGAATCTACCCACTCACCCTCCACCACCTAAAAAAACGTAAAACCAACAAAGAGAGAAAATAAAATCATACATAATTCACTCCTTTAGTGATAGATCTTATGAGAAAGAATATCATGACACTCAAATTCCCTGTAAGTAATGAAACAAACCTAATTCCAGCTGACCTGCTGTCCACCCACCACTGCAAGCCTGGGGGCGAAAAGAACAGAGGACAGGAGGCTTAAAAGACTCCATGGAAAGATCAAATGGGTGCACAGAACTGAGACATGGTACAGACAAAATCATCCCCAGAAAGAGAAAAATCCAACAGTTAACACTAACCACAGGGGAGAACTTGGTAATTAAGAGCAGCAGCTAGAGGGAAGGGGTTTGAGGCTGACAGCTACAGAAGCAGCAGTCTCTGGGAAAAACTACTCAGGGGAAGAATTAGTTCCACAGAGAAGAGGATGTAACCCTTGGAAACATAGAGGTGAAGGAAAGGCAAAGTAAAGATCTTTACTAAATTAAATAAAATAATTAAAGAAACGAGAAAAACAAAACACACTACCTCCTTGCCTTCCTGACACCATCAACAACACCATCTATAAAAGCAACACAGAAGAGGGTAGAACTGTCAGAACAGAGAATTATCAAATGAGGAACACTGACCACAAAATGAATAGGAATAGAAATAGCAGACCACATCCATATAAAACTACTATAAAAATTCAGAAAATGTGAGTTAAGGCATTCAGTTGATAAAAAGTCTCCCTCAAAAATAAACCACAAAGCTGAAGAAATTGTAATACAACACTTCCAACTGAACTAAATGTTTTACACAAATATTTGTAAATATGAGAAAAAAATCTTGAATTCGCAAACACAAAAATCAAGAACAGAAACAGAGGGGGTAGGGGTGAAAAAAAATGAAATGAGAATTGATTGAACTCAAGAAAGAAATAGAAGAAAAAAAAACAAAATTATATCACTAATCAAGACTAAATCACAGGTACCCAAGATTAGATTCAAGTGAAAATTTAAGAAAAAGAAAGAAAACAACCAAAACCATAGAAATGAAATGAAAAGAGAAGGAAAAAAAAAATTCCCAATAGTATAAACACAAAGAGATCCAAACCCTGACACATCTTTATTGAAAGACAAATACAAAGGGAAAATCTTGAAACCAGCAAGAGAAAAATGACTTGTCCCCTACAGGACAATCCAATTAGATTAACAGCTGACTTTTCATCAGACAAGACGGAGGCTTGAATGGGTGGGATGAAATATCGAAAGTGCTAAAAGAAACTGTCAACCAAGAATCTTGTATCTAGCAAAACTATCTTTAAAAAATGAGGGCGATGTAAAATGGGACACACTTTAAAAAAAAAAGAGGGTGAAATAAAGATGTTCCCAGATAAACAAAAACTGAGAGAATTCACTACTAGAAGATCCACCTTACAAGAGAAATAGACTGGCATCGGACTTCTCAGAAACAACACACAAAACAAGCCAACAGTGGACCAACAGTCTTAGTACATTTTGTATGGCTATAACAGAATATCTGAGACTAGGTAATTTACAAACAACGGAAGTTGATTTGTCTCACAGTTCTGGAGGCTGGGAATTTCACGAAAATGGCACCAGCCCACCTGGTGAGGACATTCATGCTGCTACCCCATGGCAGAGGTGGAAGAGCAAGAGAGGACGAAAGAGAGAGAGCAAGAAAGGGCTGAACTCACTTTTATAACAAGCCCACTATTGAGGTAACCAACACACTCTTATGATAATGACATCAATCTATTCATGAAAGCAGAGCCCTTGTGACCTGATCACCTTCTACTAGGTCCCACCTCCCAGTACTGTTGCACTGGGGATTAAGTTTCCAAAACATGAACTTTGGGGGCATTCAGACTGCAGCAAAAACATTTTAAAAAAAAACTAAGATGTGTAAACCAAGAATATGACATCCATCCAAGCTGTCCTTCAATAATCTATGCTATATACAAATGACTTTGAGCATGCAAGAACTCAGGAAATTATTTCCTGATGTACTCATGTGCCCTTCCCAAGGAATCTCCTGAAAAATGAGCTTCATCCAAATTAGATATGACAGCAGAAAGTTTGGCAAAGGACAATACATTCTGTTGTAAGGCAGTAGACGAGGCACTAGAATGTGCTGATGGAGGGAATGAGGAAGTAGTATATTCTTTATGGAGGGGAGTTTTTCAATATCTAATAAAACTAAATTTGCATTTAACCATTTTTCTAGCAATTCCACACCAAGAAATTTACTCTGAAGATAGTTCTCCAACATATGGAAACACATGCAGAAGAGGTTATTTATTACAGCATCATCTGTTATTGCAGCAGTATCTGTCATTGCAAAATATTGGAAGCTATCTAAATGTTGGAGCATCGAAGATTGAAAAAAACTATGGTACATACACACAATGAAGTATTGTGCAGCTATAAAAAAGAATGAGGACAATATTTATAAACTATATGGAGAATTTCAGGAGATATTGCTAATTGAAAAAAACAAAGTACAAAATAACACATATAGTATGTGCCTTTTCTATAAGAAAGAAAGAGGGGAAAAGAAAGCAAGAATTTACCTGCTTATCTTACAAAAGAAATTCAGGAAAGATAGACTGGAAAGCAGTGAAGTTGGTTATATACAAAGGATTGGGAGCGGAGTGAATAGAATAGAGGGGATGTGAGCGGGAGTTCTCTGGGGATAACTTTTCATGCAATTTTTATTTCAGAAGGTTGTTAATGTTCTAAGAAGATTAAATTGATGAAGTTGAGAAAAAGGAAAGACTGAAGCTGAAATCAAACTGAAACAAATGAGCCCAACTGTATTTCAAACGAATAAGATAATCACACAGGAGAAAAAGAGAGAGAGAATTAATCTAAGTCATGTATAAACACAATATTTTATTATACACCCTCGGGCTCAGGCAGACCAGGAAAGAAGGAGAAAAGCAAATAAACCCTGAAGTTTTAAAAATACATTTGGATTCGTTTAGTGATAGGGAGAAGCAATTCTGAAACTATTTCAAATGTATTATAGGATTCAGCAAATGAGTAAACATGTTGATGTTACTGGAGCCAAATTCTAAGCGTAGAAGGAATGAGGATGAACAACCCCGTGGAGTGGATTACAATTGGAGGTGTTAGTGTCGACACATGATTTCTAAACTATAGATAGAAAACATAGGTGTTTGCGTGTATGCATATGTAAGTGTAGATGGGTGTGTATGTGTATATGTATTTATCCATATTTATTTTCTAGCTTAATCCCTGGAACCATGCCAATAGCAATGTGTATACCCAGCACCCAGATATTGGCCTCGATTACCATTCCCCACTAATGAATCCTAGGAAGCCTCAGAGAAATAGCTGATTCCAAAGCAGGGTCAAGGACAGTACAAGGTGAGCATGAAACATCTTGTTTTCCCAGAAAGTAAAAATACACTTAAAAAACTGATGGGAACATGTCACAAGATTTAGGCATTAGCTAGAAAGGGCTATCACTGGCCAAACCTGGGACAATTTGATGACCAAAACAATTAGGAATAGTAAAAAACTATAGACTATCAGAAAAAAATATGAGTCAATGAGTCCATACCAATAATGAACAAAGACATAAAGAAACAGAAGAGAAGGGAGGATTTTTATTTATAATAGAATCTGTCTGATAAGTGTGGAAAGAGTGTTTAGTGTTGGAAAAATCATTTTGCCACCATTATAGTAAAGATTGTTTCAAGTAAACTATCAGTGGATGCTAAATCCAGGGGAAATTTTGGATGAGAAACTCCTGTTTTGTTACATGGTCTCAGGTAACTCCTCACAGATTGTTTATTAATTTAAAAATAATAATAATAACAACAAGAAAGAGGAGGAGAAATTAGACAACACCTAGACCAAGGGAGCGCAATTAGCATTACCAACGAGGGGCAGATGAGCCTCATGTCCCTCCAGATGTGAAACCCTGAAAAAGACACAACATCACTTATGTAGTATTCCAGCCTGACACATGTATCTCAATCTGACCTGTGGAATCATCAGATGAACCTAAAATGAGAAACAGTCTGTATTTATAAAAGGAGGTGTGTATTCTTCAAAAATGTCAATGTCAAAAAAGATGAAGAGAGGTTGCAGAAATATTCCAGATTAAAGGAACAGCATAGACCAAATAGAGACATGACAACCAAATGCAATATGTGACCTTATACTGTATCCTGTACAGGAGGGGGAAAAAAATCTATAAATACTATTATTGGATCAGCTGACAAAATTGAAATACAGACATTAGATTTGATTTTCACATATTGTATTAAAATTAGATATACTGAAGTTGCTAACTGTACTGGGATTTTATAAGAGAATAAGAAATACACACTGAAGTTTTTAGGGGTAGAGCCCTGTGATGTGTGCAACTTACTCTAAAATGTCTAAAAAATATTATATATTATTTGTTTTATACGTGTGTATGTCTGTGGTTGTTCACGTGTGTACCCGTGTTGGGGGAGAGAGAGACAGAGAGAGAGATGGGGGAGGCAAATAATAAAACAAATGAGAGCAAATGTTGACATTGGGTGAGTCTGGGGAAAGGTCCATGAGTGTCCTATGTACCATTCTTATTCTTTCAACTTTTCCATAGCTCTGAAATTATTTCCAAATAGAATATTTTAAATGTTCGAAAATAATCTTAGGAATTATGAAATTAGATTATTATCACTCCCGTTTAAAACCCTTTAACAGCTTCCTCGTGCTCTTAGAATACACCCCAAGCTGCTCTCTCTAACACCTAGAGGATGCATCCCTCGCTACCAGCCCCACCCAATCTTGGCGGCTCTCCTCCCACAACCTGCCACACTTGTCTACCATCTGTTCTGAACTCTTTCAGGCTTCAAGGCTTTTCTCATTGGAGGAGTGGGGGGTGTTGTTTTTAGCTACCCAGAATCCATCTTCCCTCAGGTAAAACCCTCCCCACTTTCAGTTCATGGAGGTGAGAGGGATCAGCCCTACCTGTGCCCTCAGCCCCAGATGGGGCCTGTGGCCTTGGCCATGAGCATGGTGAAGGCTACCTGAGAATGAAGCCAAGACACTCAGAAGCAACACTGCGAGGTGCAGAGATGACCACACGCTGACCATATCATTTGAGGCTTTGACTCCAGCCATGCCAAAAATGAGATCTACCCTTGGACTTCCTGCTCCCATAAGCCAAAAGTACTTTCTGCTTTCGCTAATTAGAGTTAGAGTTCTTGAATGTGCTGTTCCCTCTGCCTAGAATGCCTTTTCCCTCTCTCTTCATAAGTTTAGCTCGTTTCGCACCCAGATCTCAGTTTAAATGAAGTTCTCCTAGATGCTTTCATGAGCATCTTACTCAAAGGAAGTCTCCTATTCAAATCTGTTTTTCCATTTCTTAGCCCCTTGATTTTTTTTTCTCATCACACTTAACACAATTTGGGCCATTTCATTTATTTTTATGTCCACCTCTTTTGAAATAGTTTCCCCTACTTGAGTTAAGGCAGAGATTATAAGGTGGTTTCAGGCTCCTTTGGATCCCCAGGGCCTGGGATGTTGCCTGATCACATAATAGACATTCACCGTTTATTAAATAAATGAGCACATCTTGTTTCCTGGTTACAGTAGGTCTTTGAATACTGAAGAATCTGCATTGTTTAAGAGGAGAAAAATATGAGTTGGTGCATGATGTTTAGGCCTAGAAGCTATTTTACTACATTACAAATTCACTAAGGAATATATTTTATTGCAGTTTTGTTTTCTGCCCACCCTAAATATTTTGCATGATGCCTTACACATTGCATCTGCACGAAATATACAATAATGTGAATTTTTGCTCCCAATTATAATGCCAATTAAGTCATCGAAGGAGCCAGCAGTACTGAACTGACAACAGTGTACCCAAAACTGTAGATCTTCCTTCCAGAATTTACTGTGAGAATCCACCAGGGCCGGGTTGGCATTTGGAGAAGGAATTTTTCAGGCAGGTGGATTAGAGCATTGCACTTATTTATTGAATGAATCAAAAGTCACTGTAGCTAAACAAATTTTGGAAAGGGAGGGAGGGAGGGAGACAGAGAGAAAATCTAAAACCTTCAGTCACGGAGCCCAGAAGAGTGGAACTCATCTGCAACCCCACCATTAGCTGTGATGACAGCTGTGCTTCCAACATTCAAAGTTTCCATGTCCCATGAATAAATTTGTAATACGCTGTGAAAACATTACTTAGGCCTCTTCTCTTCTTCCCATTCTCCTCAATGCCCTCGTAAGGCTGGCCACAGACATGGGCTGGGTAGAAAGGTCAAGTGGTGTCATGCCGAAACTATGAGCTTTAAGTCAGAACATAAGATGTGAGCCCTTGGCTGTCTAATCAAGTCACGTAACCTAATGAGCATCTGTTTCTTCCTCTATAAAGGAAGAAGTAATAAGAACATCCACTCTACGTACCTCACAGACTGTTTCTATAAATCTAATAATATACACTAAAGTGCTTTGTAAGTTGAACAAACATAAAGATTCGGTTACTAAACATAATATGTTATTTTTATTATTACCAATATAAAACTACGTTCAGATAGTTTTAAGGTTCCCTGATTACTTCTATTTGCCACAAAGATGAAATCTAATTATATAATTTTATAGGCATCTAAGAGCTGTTTAAAAATACGTATGTGATCCAACTTCCTGTGAGAAAAATACTTTCACAAAAAAAATTCCAGATATTTATTAAACCTAAACAGAAATTCAGACTCTGGCTTTTTTTTTAATGTTTGCTTAAAACATATGGTCACTTAAAAATGTTATCACACAGAGAACCATGACAAAAATTATCTAGGAGCTATCTGGACAATGCAGCTCAGATTCTTCTTTTGAATAGTGGAGAGATTAGGCAGTTTCTGTAAAATCTCCATGACTCAATCTTAGGGCAGAAACCGAATTAGAGTTGTAGTTTGCAAAGGGCTCTTAGAAAAAGATGTCTTCTCCAGCCTCCCAAGCAACCAGAGGAGAGCCAGGAAGAAAAGACTTTTGGTGGGACGGTGCTGAGAGGAATAAGCATTGCACCAGTTAAGCTCATTCCCTGACCTCTGCAACAAGGAAAAGAACTGCAAACTCTCTTATACACACACATACACAATGTGATATTATTTAGCCTTAAAAAAGAAGGAAATCCTTCCATTTGTGACAACTTGGATGATCCTGGAGGACATTATACTAAGCAAGCCAGACACAGAAAGACAAATACTGCATGATCTCACTTACATGTTGAATCCAAACTAGTTGATCTCATAGAAGCAGAGAGCAGAACAGTGGCTGCCAAGGGTTGGGGCCTGGGGGGAAATGGGAAGTTGAGATCAAAGGGTACAAAGTTTCAGTTATGCAAGATGAATAAGCTCTGGAGATCTACTGTGTACACCATGGTGGCTATAGTTAAAATCTCATATTGTATACTTGAAGTCTGCTAAGAGGGTAGATCTTAAGTGTTCTCACCATACCAAAAAAAAAAAAAGTAGCTATGAGAGATGATGAATATGTTAACTGGCTTGATTGTGGTGATCATTTCACAATGCGTAGGTAAATCAAAACATCAAGCGTGCACCTTAAATATGTACAATTTCTGTTTCTCAATTATACCTCAATAAAGCTGAAAAAACAAAAAAAGAAAAGAACCCCATTTTCATCCATGAGAAGCTTGTTCAGTATACAGATTAAGAACTGGGCTTTAGGGCTGCTTATTAACTGTGTGACATTGCGACATGGGAAAATTTACTTAATCTCTCTGTGCCTTAGTTTCCTCATCTGAAAAAATGGAGATAATGCAACAACTCTCAAAAGGATGCTGGGAAGATTTAATAACGTAAAATGCGTACGGAGTTAGCAGCATGCCTGGGACATGATAGAAGTTTAATAAATGTGTTATTATTAGTACTAACATTACTAATCATAGCAATACAAATCTGTTTTTTATTTCCCTTTTAGACTTTAAGGGCACAAAGCCTTAATGCTCCTGAAGTTTACAATACAGTCAGTAAGGAATGTTCAAAAGTTGTTCCTGAAATACCCTTTTTTGCCTGGAAGTCCATATACCCATCAATAACCCCGACTTTAACCTGTTAAAATAAACATTATGTCAAAGTTCCAATAGAATAATTTATCAGAATGCTTTAACTCTTGAAGAAAACCTTCAGTTGCATTATTTGTTTCTCTTTTATTAAATAGTAAATAATAATCATGTAAACTATCATCCTAGTGATGGCCATTGAGCACGTTTGTTTTGCTGCTATGTTTTAAGCTTCTGCAGTTTTGCCTTTAAGCTGCTTAAGAAGTTCAGTGTCGGCCGGGCACAGTGGCTCACACCTGTAATCCTCGCACTTTGGGAGGCCGAGGCAGGAGGATCACTTGAGGTCAGGAGTTTGAGACCAGCATGAGCAAGAGTGAGACCCCACCTCATTAAAAAAAAAAAAAAAAAAGTCCAATGTCTCATTATAGGGAACCACTCCATTAAGTCCTTACCCCCTGGCTAAGAGCTCTAGGCCATTTTCTACCCATGTCCCTAAGGGTTTGAAATATTACTTTCTAGGCACAAGGGAGACCCCTCTATGAAAATAAATCCTTCTAATACTCTTGCGTCACTCTCTCCCCTTGGGTCACATCTGATCATCCAGGCCAAAGAAGATATCTGATGAAAAGTCGCTTTGAAGATAAAGCCTAAAATTATCTTAATAAATTTTTCAGGGTTATGTTAGGCTGTAAAAATCTTTTGTTTTCACTGTAAAAAGACCATTTTCCCAGTTTCTTATTTGTTAGTACTCTCATGGCCCTAAGAAACAAAAACCCTCATATAATTTCAATCATTTATTGATTTATTAATTTTTATTAGTTTTTTTAAATCATTTCATTATATGTCTATTGACGTTCCAAACAATGTATACATTCGAGAATGTAAAATTGAACAAGAAACAGCCCTTGTGGAGTACATGATGTATGACGACCCAGGCACATCAACAAATAATTGCAATATAATCTTATAAATGCTCAATAAAGGTAGGTACAAAGTGGTAAGGAAGCTCAAAAGGTGTAATAATTTTTTTCTGGAGGAGTTGGAAGAGATTTTACCAATAGTGAAATGAGGTGAGTATCACAATGAGTAGATGTAAGACAGGTATTAATAGAAATTGGGGGGTACCATTAATTATAAAATAATAATTGAGTTAATACATAAGAAATATTTAGGCTAATGACTGATACATAGTAAGTGCCATAGATGTGTTAGTTGACATTAGCATTACCATCACCATCATCATGGGTAGACAATAGGAGTCATTAGAGTGCTTATCAGCTCCAATCTCTCTTAGGTGGTGATTGTCTATGTTGATTTATCACTGTTACCTTCACAGGTTCATTTCAAGTTCCAAAGATCCTATAAAATAAAAACCCAGCAACATCAAGGTAAGGCATGAATAATAATCACCCAGCCTACTTGAATCTAGCACGTTTTCTTTGTTCGACTAAAATATTGGGCCATAAGTAAAGAGTTTGTAATAAGAAAAGGGGATAGAAAAGATTAAGGTTAAGCCATCTTATGTTTAGTTTATAATCTAAGGAATTAAAGAAATAGTCCCCAAATTTTTACTAGAACAGTCTTAATGTACTTGGGAGTTCCATCCCAGGATATCTGATGGCAATAACAAGGGAATATCAGATATTGGCAGTCTATTAGTCAGCCTGGGATAGGTTATGCTGCAAGATCAACAACCATGATCTCCCAATGGATTACCACAGAGCAAGTCGGCCATGAGTCTTCAGGTTAGCTCCCTGCAAACTGGTGACTTGGGGACCCAGTCTAATTCCTCGTTATATCTGTGTCATCTAGAATACATGGCTTCCAGGTCACCACAGTAGGGAAGAGAAAACTGGAGCATCACACGCCTGTTAATAATAAATGCTTTAGCCTGGAAGTGATCTATATCAGTTCTACTTCTAACTCATTGACCATAACTAGTCACATGACCCTTTTCATTATTAATATATGGGTACTAGGAAATTTGTAGGAATACATGGGTATTTGGTGAGTAGTGTGTCTGTACAATCAGTACAATACTAAGCCATATATTTATGTGTGTGTGTATATGTGTGTGTATATGTGTTTTGCAGAAGGGGACTTTGAGGAGAATGCAGTTGATATTTTTTTCCTTTATGGATGGCATATACTGGTTGGATTCACTCTTCTCAGTAGACTGAAAAGTCATTGATTTTTCAAAAAATTATACCCCCTGGCACTTAGACAACAATAATAGGTATCAAATAAATAAATAAATGGGTAAATAGAATTTTTAGATAGAGCCAGTATAGTTTATCCACATTGTTGCAAGACAACAACAGGTCTGTTACCAGGATTCCATTCTGGTGATTAAGGATTAAGGATTTCATTATTAGAAATGTAGATAAATTCATTTTGTCATTTAAGGAATTACCTGAGGGAACAGCAATCAAAATAACTCAATCTTCTCATTGTTTACAGAAATGAACCAGTACCATGTTTCCACACTGTCCATAAACTACCTAATCCTTCACTTACCATTTTATCTGCACAAGAGTTTTCCTTGTCTTTCTTAGAAAATACTAAAAAATATATTCTTTTTGCCCTAGAGATGATTTATAATGAAAAAAGAAATAGTGTTTATATAATTTCCTCTGTATATTATTACCCTGGTTTATTGTTCTCTGCTTCTATAAAATTTTAATTCATACTAAAAGAAAATATTTAACTCAGTCATTCTTAAGAAAAAATAACATTCTTCCACCTTAAATCTTTCCAGTGTTGTGTTCTTTTTTGTTGTCATTTCATTTCTTGTTTCTCCACTGGAGAAAAACTTGAGAGCCACTGTTCTTCTCCACATCTTCACCTTTTCCATTTTTTTAGATCTTGTAGTTGATGTCACTGTAGGTAACTACACCTTTACAACTTTTAAATGGCACTTTAATCACCAAAGAAAAACAATCCTTCCGTTATTTCCAGGAAGGACATACATCCCGCCCAAGCCCAATGTCTGAAATATAATATTTATTCAAATATGTCCAAGTCCTATTTCTCCAAAATCTCTAAAAATGGTACCCAATAGGAGATCCTGAAAAATCCTGATTAATGTAAATGAAATACAATCATTATTCTTATCTATAATTCATTACATTGTACTCCCAGATGGGTCACCATCACTTCCATTAAAAATAACAAATGATTTAAAGTCGTAATGAGACTAGATGTATTGATTTCAAAATTCCATCAAAGCATTTATCTTAGAAACATAATCAATAGTGCTGCTTGAACAGCTCAATCCAATCAAATCTGTATATTGCAATTAATTCAGGTCTTGTAATGTCACTTTTCACCAATAATAAAGAAATCTTGGTAGCTCATAAAGAATGAGTGTTCTGTGGAGAGTGCTGTGGAGCCAGGGTCCTCTACGCCAGCAGCTGTTCAACATGCTATCAGAACAGACAAGTGTACAATGATCAAGCGTGACACGTGCTTTAGTGTCTTTGCTGCAAACAATGAAGTATTTCAACAATTTAAAATTATTTGCTTTAAAAAAACAGAGAGAGAGAGAGGGACTTCAAGACTTATATCTTCCTCACTCACTCATTAATAAATGCTTTAGGGCCAGGCGAGGTGGTTCACGCCTGTAGTCCTAGCACTCTGGGAGGCCGAGGCGGGCAGATTGTTTGAGCTCAGGAGTTCGAAACCAGCCTGAGCAAGAGCGAGACCCCGTCTCTACTAAAAATAGAAAGAAATTAATCGGACAACTAAAAATATATAGAAAAAATTAGCCGGGCATTGTGGCGCATGCCTGTAGTCCCAGCTACTCGGGAGGCTGAGGCAGAAGGATTGCTTGAGCCCAGGAGTTTGAGGTTGCTGTGAGCTAAGCTGACGCCATGGCACTCACTCTAGCCCGGGGCAAAATAATGAGACTCCATCTCAAAAAAAAAAAAATGAAATAAAATAAAATAAATAAATGCTTTAGCATTTAGCATTTATTTAGTGAGAACCGTGTATGAGCACAGCTTATCCTGAATAGCAATGGTACAGTATAATGTTAATAGTTGTAGCAACTATTCACTATAATGTATGAAAAAATGCTGAGAATTTCTTCAACATCTGGGTATTTTCATAGAAATCTATCACTCATGTGAATATCTTAGTATCACAACAGAGAAAAGGTTAAATCATTGTTCTGCGTAAGCCTTGGTGAACATTTCTGATATTCATTTTCTGCTACATTTGGTCTAAAGCAAGTATGATTTTTCCCTTGGCTATACTTCTGTGGCATAAGTTTTCATACACAGCAGCTTAATGATTCACATCTAAAATGTCAAGTTAATAATTTAGTATTTTTTCTCTCCTCTACTGAAACCATTTTTTAAAATAATTTCATTTATTTCCTTAATAATATACCCTATTCACCCCCATGAAACTGAGTAACCTAATACCCTCTACCGATAATGCAAACATTCTGCAAGCACTTCAAACAGAAAAATAGACAGCATTTCATTTCAAATATATCCATTGAACAACATCAAAAAATATCCCAAATGCCCACTTATGACTACGGTATATTAATATAAAATTGAAACCACAGCGACATCATGGAGACATACTGACATAAATAACACATTTCTTATGAAGTACAACACTTACTCTTATGTAGAAGTTCCAGGAATTCAAAGGGCTTATCTAAAAAAAAAAAAACCATCGTGGTATCCTTAAAGGAATAATAAACTTTCAAAGACATCTAATATTATTATGCAAGATCCCTTAGCCAGCTCTGATAACTGGTGAATAGAGTTTGACCATATATTTAAAATACTGTTCTCCATATTTTCATAGCAACATACTTCCAGTGGACAGGTCAGATAAAATGGTTAATTTAATATGCAATATATGACCACATAGGTCACGTGCATTTCTTTAATGAACACCAAACTGCTTTCAATGAGTCTGTGTGTTAAAAAAAAAAAAAAAAAGGTAATTTTAAACTGTCCTAAAGAAAAATAAACTCTAGTTGCAAAAAAGTATTCTATAGAAAGTTGTTTTAATAAAAGCCAGTTGAAGAATAAAAGGAACTCCCAACACATCTGAAGCCATGTTTATCTTTTATTCCATATATGAAAGACAGATAAACCAATGTGAAATTTATTTGACTTGAAATATAGACCACTTCCAAGCAGAGTATTCAACCAGAGTGAATATTTATAAAAATTATTTATTCCTCAAAAAATATGTGTTTATAATGTCAAACTTTGCCAGAATCATTTTAGTCTTATTACTCGAATGTTTTCTCACAACTTTACTTGGGAAAAAAATATTGGCTTATAAAAAATGCTCAAGGATTATTAAAAACCACTTTAGAGAATTAAGAAAGACGTTAAGTGAAAAATTCACCCCAAATCCTTTCCATATGACAAAATATATTCTTAAATCATCTTTATGGAGTTTCTAAAATAGTTGAATAATAGATAAATGTCTCTTTATTTACACCTAACATGTTCATAAATTTATAACAATTTATTATATTTTATGACCATATAAAATTTAAATAGATTCTTATTACCAAAGGTAGAGGAATGTGTAATCACTTGAAAAGAATGAATAATCAGTGCAATTTATAGAAATATTGACATTAAAATTTTAATGACACTTATGCTAATTGTGCCATAAAACTTTACACAGGACAAGTATGATAAGAGCAATCGTGCCCACCACTGGTCTTGACAATGCCTTACAACGATAGAATAGATATTTTGGTATTAATTTTGGCAAGCAATTTTACATAGTTTGTATCTCTGGACCTTTGTATCACCTAGAATCCCCTCCCAGTCAGCTGCTTCTAACCAAGTTGTTTCAGCTCAATTCTCTCATCCCAAAAACCTCCAGGACTAGGTCTGAGGCCTCCTACCTGCTCCTGTGCACTCTGTGTTTATTCACCACACCGAAACGTAATTGCGTCTTCACTTGTCAGTGTATCCCACCAGCTAAAAGATTCTTGATGGCCGAGGCTATGTTTCATTTTATTATGTAGGCATTCTGCTTCTGTCATCTAGTACGTGCTCAATAAATAATATGCCAATTACTACTAAATGGAGGACTCCACAAATAACACATAAGGACTGGCACTTGAAAAATCACACAAACAATTTATTTTCATCTCAAGAACATATACGTTTTGCCTGCAAATGACAGTTCTGCCACCACACATCTAGAAGCTGAGCTAAGGGCTCAGGGGAAACAACATTATTTTGTGAGTGTTCTGCCTTTTTTAAAAAGCGAGCTGTGCATGGTTCTCATGAAATCTGCTTCTAACCTCATTTTTCTATGTTATCTTAGTGAAAAATAGCCGTAAACTAAAATTGTGTTGCCCGTTCTTCCACTCCAAGTTCCATTTCATTTTTCAGCCTGAGTTCCTCTCAGTGCCTATTCCAAAATGCTGTCATTCTTCTTGGACCCTCCACTCAGCCCCACATCATCTTTAGTAGGTGATCTCAAATACCCCCTTGAATTTGGTCTTCTCCCTGCCATTCCCCTCCCTTCCCTCGAATTGTCTTCACCTAATTACTGCGTGATCTCCTTTCCTCCAGTCTAAGATGGAAAGGTACCCTGCCTCCTGTACTTTGGATCCGAATCTTTTTATAGTTTCTGGCCTTCCTCCATCAGTCAGAATAATTGACGTTAATCTTATTGCTTCATATGCATTCTGGTCTGTATTTTTTATTAGATCTTTATTTTCTCTCTTAATTAAAGTACAGTCAATTCTCATTATTCATGATAGTTATATTGTCTAAAGTTACCCCAAACGTCGACTCGGCAAATACTGAAAAATTGCTCCTAAGGGAAATACAGGGATAGGTGCCAGTGAGCTTCTGATCACATTTTCATCAACTGATTAAGGCATAACTTTGTTTTATGTGTGGTTCTGTTTAAAGACACCCTATTTAATATATGCTGCTGATTCATTAGCGTCGAGCTCACAGCCAATAGCACTGTGGCTAATGCCTGAACAAAGCTTATCTAACACACACACTTTCTCTGTAAAGCACATCATAGCCTTCTTGCACTTGAGAACACTAAACAGCGCTTTAGCACTATGCTTGGGGCCATTTTAAACAGCAAAATTACCAACAAAAAAGCAAAGAATGTGGCACTAATAGACCGAAAAATGGACACTTGTTTACGGCATGAAAGCTGAAACAAGAAGCAGACCATTACCTTATTTGCTCAGCTAGGAATGTGCACATGTGGTGACTCGAATCTTCTGCCACTGTGCCCATGTTCATGAATGACCACGCATATACCACAAGTATTGATTCGGGGGTTACAAATAAATTTGAAAATAGAGACTCTGAGAATAATGAGGATTGATTGTAATACATGCTTGTAATATTACACAATAAAAAATATGTGTAGCTAAGTTTCCTACTTGAGTCTAGAACACTCTAGTTTCTGACTTAGATCAGTGATGTTTGGTAGTTCCTTATGCTGGAAAAGGAAGTGAGTTTACAAGAAGTCAAGGTCCTGTGTAAGTAGGGAGGGAATTATGCCAGTGATATCTAGGTTATTACTCTTAATGTAACTCCATCTGCATCCATGGGCTAGTGAGGTCTAGAAAAACCTGGTTTTAGTGAGAAAAAGATAAAAGAGGACACAAAACTTACCTATAATTTTCTTCAATAATTTTTCTATATATTTTTGCCAAGGAATTACACAATACATATGTAAAATTGGGTCTTGTGTTTTTGTTTTAGCACTGAAATTTTGCCCATTTTTTTCTCATAAGTGATCAGAAACTGCTCCATAACAGTGATGGAGGACGGAGCATGGTGAGGTCACTCAGGTGAAGAAAAAGCAAACTCAGTAATGTGGCCAGGCCTTGTAGAAACTCAAGCTCAGCCATTTAACCCTACTACCAAGGCCCTACCAAGACTAGAACATAATTAAGAATGAGAATGTCTTCCAGATTCACAGACGCTCTAACAATTACCTTCTTACCCCTCAGTGATGGAAATGCCTTATCCTAATTCCTGGGCACCATAATTTGACTCAGCTACTCACTATCTGGGGATTTTTCATATTCTACCTTCACAAGTAAACTGAGAAACCCTTTCACTCTGCCCTTTGCCCAACCTCTTAACAGGAATAATACAATCATCTATTAATCCTTTCCATCTTGTTGGACAGGATTTTTACTCCATAGCATTTTGCAGGCCACTGGCAAATTGACACATTGCATCAGCGGCTCAGTCGATCCCAGCATCTCTCAGTGTGGTGGGGTCACGTGATACCAGCCTGGTGACCCAGGCTGCAGAAGCCACACCAGAAAAGGAGTTGTGGACCTTAAGAAGCTAAAGAAAAAGTCAGCTTAAATCACAATAAGTAGGAGGAATGAAATGATAAAGATAAAAGCAGAAATCAACAAAGAAAAAAAGAGACAGTAGAGAAAAACACTTAAACCAAAATCTGGTCTTTGAAAAAATAAATAATGTTGATAAACTTCCACCTATAATGTTCAAAAAATGTTTAAAATACAGAAGACATAGATTACCAATATCAGGAATAAAAAAATGGATATCAGTATATATCCTGCAGACACTGGAAAGATAATAAGGGAATATTATGAAAACTTTATACCAATAAATTTGACAATTGAAGAAATAGGCAAAATCCTTAAAGATGGAAATTAACCAAAGTGAGTCAGAAGAAATAGAAGATCTGACTAGCACTACATCCTCTTAAATAAATTAATTTTTAATTAAAACTCCATCACAGAAAACTCTAGGCCCAGATGGTTTCATTGCTGAATTCTATAAAACACTCAAGGAAAAAATAATACCATTCTTCAAAAACTATTTCAGAATTTCTCTCAAATTAAGAGGACAATTTTCTCAAAATTGATCTATAGAGTCAACACAATCTGAATCAAAATTCTAGCAGACTTTCTAAAAATAAAATAATAAGCTGATCTTAAATTTCATATTAAAATTCAAAGGATATACAATAGCTAAAACAATTTTGAAAAAGACCATAGTTAGAATACATATACTACCTAATGTCAAGATTTACTATAAAGCTACAGTAATTAAGAAAGTGAGGTATAAGTGAAAGATAAATGGGACAAAATAGAAAATTCAGAAATAGACTTATGCATATGTGATCAATTAATTTTCAACAAAGGTACCAATATAAGTCAATGGTAAAATCTTATCTCCAAGTAACTGCACAACTGAGAGCTGTGAAGGCATGTTGTCTTCTCCATGCTCACGGACAACGTGTGGATCAGGGCGGCTCACCTTCCTCCTGCCTCTCCTGGCCCCCAGTTCTACAGGAAAATGGTTACCCAACACCATATCTCCATGGAGAAACTGAAGTCCAACAGAAGAGGAGACTTACAAAGGTTCTTATTTAAAAGCACGAAGATAAAAGGGAGCTTAAAGTTCATGAAGTCCAAACCCTACATTCTATAGCCAAGGGAAGAGAGTAAGAGGCTTGTGCAAGGTAAGACAAGATTCCAACATTAGGAAAAGTTCCCAAGCAAAATCATTACTCTCATTTTTCCAAAAGGGAAGAAAAGCATTTGTAGAAAATTGTGTGTGAGGGTATAGGCAAACAAGTCCAGTTTGACATAATCTGTATCTGTCTATGCAAAATGAAGGAACTATCTCAATACTTTGTACCAAAAATAGATTTGGCCTGTAGTGTCCAGGTAATTAGAGCGCTGTAAAATTTGTTTTTGCTCGAATTATCTAAATTATTGCTCTAATTCTCTGCTTCATTTTAATACATAGGAGTCACTGGGAAGTGTAAATTTAAAATGCCACACCCTTTAGACAGATATTTCCTTCTTTAGGGCCTATTAATATTTCTATTTCAATATTAAGCCTCCAGAGCCTAATCAGGTAGCAGATAGGGTCAAGATGTCTAAAAAAGACACGTTAAAAAGTTAACAGACTTGTCCGCAAACTGAACCTAGAAAATCTGTAAAATCTGTGACTTGACTATGAAGGGCAATTCTAACTTGCTGAAATAATAGCTCCCAGTAGCTTTCTTGCCTGCTCTTATTATCTTAACACAACAGGAAATTTTCCAGAATTGCCATGCAGGTCATTTATTCATTCTGTCACATACAGCAAGAACAGCATGGCTATAAAGAGACCTACGGAAAATACCCTATTCATCTCCCGTCCGTCACCTACCCAAACATCCAGGACAGATTATATTCTCTGTTATTTTCCATGTCATTTAATAAAAGCACTGGTGCATTTTAAACAGTAAAAGCATCATCCCTTCATCCCTGGGATGGTAGGGACACTCTGCCTCTGACCTCCCAATTCAGTACTGTATAATTTAATAATAAAATTGATCGTAAATGTTCAGTGTCTTTTCATCTGAAAGTAAATGCCTTGATGGTTTTTATTCATTTTTATTTTACTTCTGAAATATTTCAAGGATATAGACCAGAATAGGGGGAAAAAATGCTCCCATGTCCCTACCACCAAGACTGAAGATGTCATTTCTATCGTATTTGCTTCAACCTCTATCTACCCATCCAACTATCTACCTAAGCTTCTCTCTCCCCTTTCTCCTTCTTCTGCAAAAGTAGGGCACCATTATAAAGTCTGTGTATTGTTCTTATGAGTGAGAAGAAGGTAGAAGAGAAACAGGAGGAAGAGGAGGAGGAAGAGCAAGGAAATATGTTTTAGGATGTTCCAAATTTGTTACAATGAGCACATACTCCATTACATTGTAATAAGAAAAAAAAGGTTTAAATAAAAATTAAAATTACAGGGTCGGGTGAGATGGCTCATGCCTGTAATCTCAGTATTTTGGATGGTTGAGGTGGAAGGACTGCTTGAGGCCAGGAGGTTGAGACCAGTCTGGGCAACATGGTAAGACCCTTTCTCTAAAAAAACAAATATTTATCGAGCATGGTGGTGTGCACTTGTAGTAGTCCTAGCTACTTGAGAGGCTGTGGCAAGAGGATCATTTGAGGACAGGAGTCTGAGGCTGCAGTAAGCTATGATCACACCACTGCACTCCAGCCTGGACAACAGAGCTAAGCCCCGTCTCCTAAAAAAAAAAAAAAAAAAAAAAAAAAATTAAAACTACAATATTATCTTCTTATTTCAGTATTTCAAGGAGAGCAGATAGAAAATATTCTTGAATGATCTTTTTCTATCACTATTTGGGGACATACGTGTAGACAGACCTGGTTCACTCTACCTGAGTTGAGAGTGTACAGTCAGGGCCACTCCCACCGTCTCTGAATGTGTTTTCTTCCTCCCATGGGTGGCGGCCAAGGCCTGCACTTTCCCTCCATTCATTCTCTCAACCTGCACGTAAATCAACTGTTGATCTCACTGCCGTTATAAAGCACAGTCTCCATCAGTAGTGCATTGCTAAAATGTGTCATGGGCCATTGCTCCTTTAGGAAAGTAGGAGACCATTGGCAACCTGGTGAAAGTAGTTTTAAAAAATTGGTGGAGAGGAAAAACAATCTTTTCAACAAATGGTGTTAGAACATTGGACAACCATAGGAAAATACCTTGACCTAAACTTCACATAGGAGAAAAACTTCATGACCTGGGGTTAGGCAAAGAGTTCTTAGTATGACACGAAAAACACAATCCCTAAGAGAAAAAATTAATAAATTGGACTTCACCAAAATTGAAAATTTTTGCTCTAAGAAAGACCCTGTCAAGACGATAAAAAGATGAGCCACAGACTGGGAGAAAGTATTCGCAAATTGTATAACGACATAGGACTTGTATCCAGAATATATCAAGAACTCCCCAACTCAAGAGTAAAAACACAAACAATCCAATTAGAAAGTGAACAAAAGACTTGAACATTTCACTAGACTATACATGAATGCTAAATAAGCACGCGAAAAGATCCTCTAAATCTTTAGCCACTGAGGAAATATACATTAAAACTACAAGGAGACACCAGTACATGTCTGTAAGAATATCTAATATAAAAAATACTTCCAGGCATAGGTGTGCACTACAGGTCCCAGCTACTCTGGAAGCTGAGGAGGGAGGATCTCTTGAACCCAGAAGTTTAAATCTAGCCTGGGCAACATAGTGAGACCTCCTCTCTTAAAAGAAAAAAAAAAGTATAATACCAAATGCTGGGAGGATACAGAGCAACTCTATACTAGTGTTTTGCTGTTTCTTATGAGTCTCACATTATTTCAAAATAAAACATTATTTTATAAAGAGTGGTAAGAATGGAAGCTTGTCCACAGGATTGATAAGGGAAAGGGAGATGAGGAAGGAAGTGAGTGAAGATCACGCTGCAAAATCGTCTGATCAGCAAGACTCCCAGAACATGGCCCTGAGCTGGAGCACTCGTGGCAGGCAAATTCTGAGGTGGGGGCACAGTAGCCTGTCTCAGCATCGCACAGTGTTAAAGAACAGGAGCTTTTGGGCCAACTTCTCAGGTTTGATGCTACTCAAACATTTAAAAGTTGAGTAGGCCGGGCGTATTGGCTCACGCCTGTAATCCTAGCACTCTGGGAGGCCGAGGCGGGAGGATTGCTCAAGGTCAGGAGTTTGAGACCAGCCTGAGCAAGAACAAGACCCTGTCTCTACTAAAAATAGAAAGAAATTATCTGGACAACTAAAAATATATAGAAAAAATTAGGCGGGCATGATGGCACATGTCTGTAGTCCCAGCTACTCAGGAGACTGAGGCAGAAGGATTGCTTCAGCCCAAGAGTTTGAGGTTGCTGTGAGTGAGGCTGACACCACGGCACTCTTGCCCAGGCAACAGAGTGAGACTCTGTCTCCAAAAAAAAAAAAAAAACATATTGTATGGCCTTAAGACAATTCCGTGCCTCAGTTTCCTCATCTGAAAACAGGAAAAACCATAGCATCCATCTTAAAGGATCACTTTGAGGATTAAATGGAAAAAATTACACATGTAACATTATAAATACATTTTAACTTTTTAATTATTATTAATATAGTTCACCTAGATTTTACCTGGAATTGGCAGTTCTCAAAGTATCTCAATTCTTTTATTTTCTCTTCTCCTATCAGGTATTTTCAAAAGCCCTCTCTCATTACATCTCGATCCCTGTTCCTACCTGTACCTTCTCTATATAGAATGTTATTCCATGTAATTGACACTTTTTCATGACTTTTACTTTTTATTATAAATTTAAATATTTTTAATTTTTAAATGTACGGATCTAAAACCAATCTTTTAAAAATAAATGCATTTGAAATATAATTTTTAACAAATTATATTACCTGATTACATATCTGTGGGCAAATCCATACAAAATCACTATAATTAAAAATCACAGTTATAAATATAATGTATGGGGAAATAATTTACCCAAGATGATCTCATTATGAGGAAAGAGATTGTGCGATTTTTTCTGTAGGAGGTAAAATTATTCTCTCTGACCTTCAAGGAGTCACTCCTCTTACTAACACAGAGCATGCCTTTTTTTCCCAAAGCCCCCTACCCTTAGGAGCCTTTAAGTATGATTTAAGTCGTCAGCAAATTAATTCAAACTTTTCACCAATGAATTATTCACATTTTTCCTCCAGTAATGACTAATGGAATATGTAGGAAGTGTGGGATATATTCACATTTTGATCATCATTTTAATCAGAGTACTGAAAGCACATATTCTGAAATACATATCACTGGAGTATATCAAAAGTGGTAGCAGATAAAAGAAACAACAAGAGACTCATTATCTAAATTCCTGAAGTACATAATAATGTGGTTATGACCTTTAATTAATATAACGCTTTACACACAGGAAGGTCTGACATACATGCATTATATTGTATAAGCTGCAGCAAACTGTTTATTGAATCCACAGTAAAAGCTCTGAGGATGTAAAGTGCTGAGTCACCCATGTTTAAACCTCCTGATCTTTGACCAGGGGAAGACTACATTCCAAACAACAGATGCACTGAAATAAGTGTAGGATATGAAAAGATGACATCATATTGCCATGTTGTACTTCTCCTCATACTTTGTAGAATTTCTTCATTCCCAGCTTTCTTTAAAGCAAAAATAACCAACTGTTGTAAAACATGGTCTGGTTTTATAAAGTGGTCTTCCACCGTTTTCAGGGAAGACCGTCCAGGATCTCAACTGACCGAAAGCAGGTTACCATAGAGCTACCAAGGCGGGGGCCACCCATTCAAACAGACCAACTTCCAGGAGTGTAAAAAAGATATTTGGGTAAAGGTTTTTATTTTTCTTAAGAAAGTGAATTCACAACACTTCAAAGGTGGGAAGTTGGATGAATAAGTTAAGGGGCTGCGACTGGCATCTGGCAGGTAAGTACAGTATGGTAAAGAATGTCTAACTCTCAGATTATCTTGCAAATAAGACCCCTTACCATCTAAAACTGTGTTATTGAGCAGATAAAGGGCTAGATGGAAGAGGTTCATGTTTAAATAAAAGTTTTTCCTTAAAAAAGGCTCATTTAAGACAAAATACTTTTAAAATATGAACATTTATTGATTACCTTTAATGTCATCCTACATTTAGGTTTTAATCTGTATTTCTTAAGTTGTTCAACCTTTTCAATGACATGACAGTTTAGAAGACAGAGCATAAGTACCTTTATTTTATTTTAAAATGATTGGTAGGGGTAAATATTTTAACAATTCAAGAATAAGTCTGAGCACACTGATTATATTTCTTAAAATTGTATTAAAAGATAATCGGGGCGGGGCGCAGTGGCTCACACTTGTAATCGTAGAACTTTGGGAGGCCAACAGTGGAGGATTGCTTGAGGCCAGGAGTTCCAGACCAGCCTAAGCAAGAGTGAAACCTGCCCTCTACAGAAAATAGAAAAATAAGCCAGGTGGGCATGGTGGTGCACGCCTGTAGTCCCAGCTACTCGGAAGACTGAGACGGGAGGATCACTTGAGCTCAGGAGTTTGAGGTTGCAGTGAGCTATGATGACACCACTGCACTCTAGCCTGGGTGACAGAGTGAGACTCTGTTTGAAAGAGAGAGAGAGAGAGAGAGAGAGAGAGAAAGAGAGAGAGAGAGATAATGAATGAATAAATGAATTAATGAATGAATTTGAATACTAATCAGCAAAATACCAAAAAAAAAGAAAAAAAGAGCATAGAAAAATATTTTTTGTATCCCTAATAGCGGTGCTTCTAAAACTGGGCAGGCATCAACTGGGGAGCTTTCTAAAATTCAAATTCTGATTCTGTAGGCCTAATGGTGGGACCTGAGATTCTGCATTTGTAACAAGCTCCCGACTGGTGCTGATGCTGCCGGTCCATGGAACCCTCTGTGGATAGCAAGGTTTAATCCTACTACAACACTGGAAGTTGATCATCAGTAGGGAAAATAAAAGAGCAATGTATCTATAAGAGTCTTTGAAAGGTCTTTTTCTCAGAGTCAACACCCCATTACTGTCTTCTAGCAATTTCCTTAGCCTTCAGACCCAACTATTTCTGGACTAATATTTGACGTGAAATATGAAAACAAGTCAATCAATTCTATGGAAACCATGGCAAAGGTACCTGTTCTTTAAAGACTAAGTTACAGTAGAAATGAAGTCTAAGTACTGAATTATTCAAGTATCAGTGAGATCTCTTTACTCCTTACTGATCCAAGTAAATGCAGTTCCCCAACTGCATCCTACAGGAAGGGAGGCTAGCAGTGACCCTGGGAACAAATATTGCTTGAAACGAAGCAGAGATGAATGAGAGTGGGGATCAGCTCTTAGAAAAGGGAATGGGCTGGAGCCATTTGGGAAGTAGCCACCCTGTCAGACCTAGGAGGGCCAGAGCATGGCTGAGAGAAAGTGTATGTAGTAGCAATGGCAGGTTTTGTGGGTAAAACACTGGAATCAGACCCAAGAGTACTTTGTTCCAGGTTAGGGGGATGGACGTGTAGGGGAAGGAGATCTAGACAGAAGGATGACTTGGTAGGTGGCCTGATCACCTTACAAATATATTTGGGATGGGAATACACAAGGGGCTTTTCCTTTCATGTGAGGAATAGTAACAGTGATTTACAGCACTTTATCTCAAGCAATATTCTTGGAATGGCCAAGACTTGGATCTGAGCTCTCTCACCATTTCATCTCTTTATTTCCAAAGCTGAGTTTCAGCCCCATGTCCTATCTAATCAAAGATTCCTTCCTTATGGACAATAAGCATTGTGGTCCTTGTTGATCATGGCCTTTTCTGTAGGTGTAGGATAACTCTATTCTCAGTTCCCAAGATCACTGCTAGTCTCCCTTCCTGTAGGATGCAGTTGGGGATCCTTCATTCTCACCATCTATCATCGAGGACCAGATAGTCTAACCTCCTGCCAAGGTGAAATCCTTGCAATTACCGGTGGTGGTGGACCACAGGGCATCTGTGTAGCCCATGTGTTCCATCTTGAGGCAAATGTACATCAATGAGGTCAGCAAAGTACAGAGTACTGTATAAGAGTATTTGGAGGCCACCCATCTCAAACCAGTGAACTCACATCAGTTGATGTGAACATTTAAATAGGGCCTAGGATTTGATTCCAAGTGAAAATTAAAATGTATTGGTACTATTTATCACTCCAATCAATTTATTCTAGTCTGAATAACAGACTCATCAATTTAACAGTGAGGGTTGTTCTCATCCTGAACGTGCTGACTGGCCCATTTTCATCTGACAGATAGCCAAGGCACAAATGCAGATTACAGTCTACATTTTAGTTTTGCCTTTAAAAAATTCATACTCAGGTAACTGAAAGAAATATTAGCTTTTCCTTAGAATGAGATTTAGCCTTGTTTATTGTTCTTTTGAAAGCCTGGTGTTTGCTGTCTGCCTTCTAAGCAATTCTATGGGAGATAGACAAGTTAAGCCTCAGACCTGGATTCTGTTCAGAAGAGGGTTTGGGGAGGCTCTGGTGTCAGTGCAGAGACCTTTCTCCAGGCAAACTGCCCACCTGCTTAATATTACACAGAGAGCTGGGCAAGACTACTGACTCCTCAGTGTTTTTACTGACCTGAGAAAGTGGAGAAATTAAGCAGATCTGTTCACCTACCACCAAGTAACTGGCCCGGACGATCAACTGTAATCACAGCTAATGGTTCAAATAAATTGGCTTCATGCAGAACAAGGATCTACGCCGACTCAACTCATTTAACAGAATTTATATTTGCCAAGAAATACTCAGTGCTACTGAGTATTCATAAACATCTCCACTTCATCCACATCTGCAGCCACTTAGAGATGTTGTGAAAGGTAAACTAGCTTCTTTCCAAATAAGAAATATCGCCTGCCTAGGAGGATTTCCATTTGGGGTATATGTATCTAGCAAACTTCGTGTTATAAAGGATCACTCAGAAGCTCTTCTCTGGGGTTCCCATTCATTTTTCTGATCATGCATAGACAATCATTTCTTTCCACAGCCACTGAAGTCTTATTCAGCATCTAGTTTTATGGTGGAGTCTCTAGCCCCTCCATTAAAGTAGATGACACTTCTCTATAAAGGTCCAAAGAGTCCCCACTGTATGATAAATAGCTGAGTTGAGGTCTTCTCTTGTACTGGCCCATAAGCAACCTACAGGCAGCAACTGTGGAACTTGACTTTGTATTATCTGTAGTGACCAGCAGAATGCTTTGAGATGCAGAATGACAGTATAGATTTCGGTAAATGGAAAATAAAATGCTTGATGTGTACTAGTGACAATTGCCACATAATTTTGGAAAATCAGAAGAACTAATTCTGCTTTTCCTACACACACAAGTTATTTGTATTGTTACTGCTATTATTTAGTCAGAACGCCTTATCACAATTGATTGCGCCTCCTTAAAATATCTTCAGAATATATGTATAATTAGAAAATGGCTCAGACATAAAATTTTGTTGTGAGAAGTTTACTGACAATTGACATCCTACTCCTCACTGTAGACATGGGTGTTTACAAAATTTTACATAACCAGAAGTTTCAAGATGATCATCACATTAACCCAAGATCAGCCCTGGTTCATGTACTACCAATAAAAATTTCCTCAAATCTCTACCAAGTGTGTTCCTTCAAAAAACAAACCAAACCACCACCACCCCAAAAAAAACCCCAAAACTTAATTTAATCGTAGCAAATATGAAAATAAAACTTTTCTATTTTGTTATGCTCTCATGGTACCAGAAAGGCCCCCAGCCCCAATACTAATTTGTTTACTTGTTCTCAGATAGGTATGTTAATGCCCAGCAGTTCTAATTCCTCTCTACACAAATCCTGGTCTGTCTATACACACGTGAATCATTTTCTTTCCTTCCTCTAGTGGTCCAAGAAACATGTTTATTCTATTCCTTCACATCTACATCTGGGAGTCTTATGAGCTGAAGTAAAAATAAATAGCTTAAATAGCTCAGCTTAGTGAATCTGTCTTTCCCAGCAAATTTACACTTACTATCCAGCATTCTGAAAATGCTTCATAATTATTTAAAAGGCTTGGACAATTTTGGAAATTTTAATACTCATTTTATCTAAATACCTAACATCAAATTGTAGCAAAAGCCTCAAGAATGATGGCATAAGGAAGGCTGTGAGTGCCCCATTAATATTCTCTCACCCCTACCAGACTTCCAGCTCCCAATACCTGTGTTTCCTTCCTGGGGGGGCTTTTTATAGCCATTTTGCAGCAGGTCTAAAGTGCCAGGGAATTAGCATCCCTCAGCAGGAGCCCTCTACCAATGTGGAAGGAAGTTACTAAATAAATATCCCACATCCATTACCCTCAGGGGCAGGGGAAATGATGAGGTGTATGTTCTACATAGGTTTCCAGAGATCTCCCCAATGGGATTAAATCCCAGTGGCCATAGTGAAAACTGACCAAACAATGGACAGTTTTATTGGCTGCCTTCCCTCCTTGTCTTACCTCCCAACTCTCCTACTAATGTTTGCTTTACCTCCCAAATAAACATTTTGTACCACAATCTTTCTCCCAGGGTATACTTCTGTGAGAGCACAAACGAAGACAGTTGGTAAAACAAGAAGTCCTGAGAAGCAGATTCTCAGGATGGGGTTCTGGAATTGAATGATTTCACTAGCAAAATGGCAATGAGGTCTCCATTACCAGTGATAAGTAGGGCAGTATCAATCCTAGGCATTCTGTGGCAACTCAACTATTAAAATTCTCACTGTAATTAACTGGGACATAAAACAGGTAGAAGAGAATGTATTGGGTAATGCAATGTCTCCAGTATTGGGGAGCCTTGGGGGTAATGATCATGAAGAAGTATGAAATTGGTTTGTCTTTAAGTGCAATGAAAGCTCTGAAGGAAAAAAATAACATGCTCCTACCAACTCAGCTCCTTTGCCTGAGGGCATTCTCTGACCACTGAAGCCACTTCTGTGGGGTAGGCTGCAAGTATTGGCAATTAATGACCTGCAGGAACAGTATTCAACCATGACTGACAGGAATGGTGTATAAATACCCCAGCTCCCTCGCCCCTTGGATGAGATGACTCTGAGATATGTGTTCTGTTTTGGCCCCCAGAGTTTCCTCATTGGCATTAAACTTCAGTAGCCCACAGTGATAATTGATAATACACTTCTTACTGGCTTGCTTCCTTCCCTGTCTCACTTCTCAATGTTCACATTACATCCTACTTAAACTCTAGTGTCAGGGCCTGCTTCAAGGGCACCTAAACGAAATCAAATGGTTTTCTCTATCATTAATAGGACTTCAGTGTTGTAGCTAAAGAACCAGGCAAAGCCATGAGAAATAGGCACAATCCAATCCATATCATTGAAATATTTATAAGAGTTTGGGCCCTATCGAGCAAGAACAATATGAAATGAATTCAGAATAGAATCAAGGGATAAAGAAATTAGTTGAATCCTATCACCTGGTAGAGTGATTATGAGAAGGAAGAATTGGATTTTGCGTAAACTGAATCTTAGGGACTTGAGTGGAATAGGAGAATACTCCTTTCGTCAGTGATGGAGGTACCATTAAAGCCACTATCCAGAGAGCTCATGTTGCCTCAGGTCCTTAACAGTGTCTCACAACAATAAATACCCTATGACCCAAACAAAGTTATCAACAGATATGCAACTTGTCCATTTGAGAATGTCTTGGTGGAGTCACCTCAATTATTGGGTGGAAATTTTTCCCTTTCTTTTTTTCCTCCTGAGAAAATTTAAAGGAGAGAAATAAAAAAGTATAATATTCAAATATGTAGTATTTTTGTGTTAAGTGTTAGAAAAACATATGCATAATTGGCATTAACAGTATAATAATTAAGAGAATAAAGAATCTGTTAGACGAATCATGTGATTCCAATTTTCAATGTGCAATTAAGTGATTCATAGACTTCTGATTTTAAATGGAAATGTATAAAAGACTTATGGGTTTATAAGCAATATTGCAATGTTTAAAATAATCGATATTTATAGATTCTTCATGTTTATAAATATAATTTAACATATTTTAATAATCATTTAAATGCTTGAGAGTGTTCTGATAATTTGTTTTAAAAATATTGAATATATTAAATTGACATAAACTCCTTAAAATTAATTTGTAAAATATACTAGATTTGTAAACAGAATAATTAGATTTATAAGTTTAATTTTAAAGCTTAAGAAAAAACTACAGTTTGGATTTGCAGTGTTACTAAATCAAATATTAACTATAAAAGATCATAGCAAGTACAAATAGTTCTTTCTGTAAACAAAAGCTGCTCTCAAGGACAACCAGAAGACTCTAACTTTATAAGGTTGGAATATAGTGAGTCTGTGTTGATAACCACTATTGACTTCATATCTTAAAAAGGGCCAATCTAACAGCCCACAAATACCTGAATTACCAGTTCTTCTCAATGGTTTTCATTTTCTTTTCTTTTTTTTTTTTTTTAATTTTTATTTCAGGGTATTAAGAGGGTACAAACATTTTGGTTACATTTTATGTCTTTGCCTCATCCAAGCTAGGGTTAGAGGCATGCCCTTTCCCTCTACAATGCTCCCCATGTCCTTTAGTTGTGAGTTTACCCCGCCTCCCATCCCCCTAAGCCCTGGAGAATATTACTGCCATGTGAGCACCATAGTGTTAATCAGCTAGTACCAATTTGATGGTGAGTACAAGTGGAGCCTTTTCTTCCGATCCTGTGATACCTCACTTTGGATAGTAGGCTCAAGTTCAATCCAGGAAAATATAAGAGGTGCTAGATCACTGTCGTTTCTCATAATTGAGTAATAATCCATTGTATACATACACCAAATTTTCATAATCTACTCATGAATTGACAGGCACTTGGGTTGTTTCCACATCCTTGCAATAGTGAATTGTGCTTCCAAAAACATTCAGGTGCAGATGTCTCTATTATAGCATATCTTTTGTTCTTTTGGGTGCTATTGCTGGATTGAATGACATTTCTATTTTTAGCTCTTTGAGGTATCTCCAAATTCTTTTCCACAGAGGTTGCACTAATTTGCAGTCCCACCAGCAGTGTGAGAGTGCTCCTGTCTCTCCACATCCTCACCAGCATTTATTGTTTTGGGATTTTTTGATAGAGGCCAATCTCACCGGGATTAGGTGATATCTCATTGTGGTTTTGATTTGCATTTCTCTAATGATTAGAGATGTTGAGCATTTTTTTATATGTTTGCTGGCCATTATTCTGTCTTCTTTTGAAAATTTTCTGTTCATTTCCTTTGCCCATTATCGATGGGGTTGTTTGATTTTTCTTGTTGATTTTTTTAAGTTCTAGATAGATTCTTGTTATCAGCCCTTGATCAGATATGTAGAGAACAAATATTTTCTCCCATTCCATAGGCTGTCTGTTTGCTCTAATGATAGTTTCCTTGGCTGTGCAAAAGCTTTTTAATTTGATCAGATCCCATTTATTTATTTTTGTTGCTGCGGTGATCGCTTTGGGGGTCCTCTTCAAAAATTGTTTGCTTAGGCCGATGTCTGAAAGGGTCTCCCCAACATTTTCTTCTAGAATTCTTAAGGTTTCATGCCTTAGGTTTAAGTCTGTTACCCATCTTGAGTTGATTTTTGTGAGAGGTGAGAGGTGGGGATCCAGTTTCATTCTTCTGCATGTAGCTATCCAGTTTTCCCAGCACCATTTATTGAAAAGAGATTCTTTTCCCCAGTGTATATTTTTGCTGCTTTGTCAAAGATTAGATTACCATATGCGAATGGTTTCATCTCTGGATTTTCAGTCCTGTTCCAAAAGTCTATGTCTCTGTTCTTATGCCAGTACCATGCTGTTTTGGTTATTATAGTCTTGTAGTACAGCTTTAAGTCTTTCATTTTCAACCTCTTCATCATCTAGTCTGGATTGCAACTAATCTATTTACTGTCTGATTCATTTTGTAATTACTTTCATATTCTTCCTGTCAAGGCCACAACTCTCAGATATATTCAGATGATCTCCAACTGGATCCTGCAACTACATGATCTGCAATTACAATATTTTGCCATACTAATGACATTCTCTATGCCTCACCCATCCCAAGTTAAAGTAGGCAAGGAAATTTTGTGTCTCCACTGCTTCTTCCGTCTCCCCTTAAAAAATCAGAATAATGTCATTGCCCTCTCTGTAATCCTGATTAAATGAATTTTCCCAATTACATGAGGTAAAAGTATCAATTTCTTTAAATAAATAAAACACTGTTCAGGATTACAAGTGTACATAGGGATTTTTCATTTGGTTTAGGAAAATATAAGACAAAGATGTGGATCATTTAGAACAAAGAGGAAAAAGTGCTATTCTGTTTGTTTGTTTGTTTGTTTGTTTGTTTTCAGAGAAGACAGCGTCTCTGTTGCCCACGCTGGAGTGCAGTGGTGTGATTATAGCTCATTGCAGCCTTGAACTCCTGGGCCCAAGCAATCCTCCTGCCTCAGCCTCCTCAGCAGATAGGACTAAAGGATCACGCCACTATGCCCAGCTGATATTTTTATTCTTGGTAGAGATGGAGTCTCACTATGTTTCCCAGGCTGGTCTCCAACTCCTGACCTCAAGTGATGCTTTCGCTTCAGCCTCCCAAAGTGCTGAGATTACAGGTATGGACCATCAAGCCTGGCCAAAAATACTATTATTGATAATATGAAATTCCAATTCTAAGTTAATATTTAAAACGTTACTACAGATTTTTTAAAGGAAAAACTTTCTTTTTTAATTTTCTCTTTCTCATGTGAATGTGGTTAAATAGGATAAATGGACAAACGTACAGATAAATTTAAAAGAAGGAACTAAGGCAAGAACATATTTTAAAGTATTAACTGATTTACCTCCTTCTATCATCCTATATTTCCTGACACTCCCAAGATCCTTTCCTCCTTTTTAAAATGTCTTGCAAAAGAAAAAAGTCCAAAATACTGGTATTTTGGTTACCTATTATGCTTTTTAAAAACATCCCAAAACTCCAAGTCCTAAATCAGCAACCATTTTGTTCCTATCACTATTCTGTGGGTTGACTAAGCTCAGCTGGATGGTTCTTCTGCTCCACAGGACATTGGCTGGGGATGCACCATTCTGGGGACTCAACTAGATTAGAATATGCAAGACAGCTGTTTACACATCTGGTGCTTTGGTGGGGAAGGCTGGAAGGCCAGGCTCAGCTGGGACAGCAGGATATCAGGAAATCTCTCTCTCACTCATATTTTATAGCCATCACAGAATACATAATGAGCCTCTTCTCTAGACCAGGCACTGACCTAGGCATTAGAAACACAGTGGTAACCAAGATAGAAAACCTCTTTGCTTTCATGAATGTACCTTTTAGCAGGGGGAAACAAAACAATAAACAACAGTCAAATAATAATAGTTACAAATATTCTGAAGAGAATTCACCCGGTAATGTGATAAAAAATGAGGGAGAAGCAATTAATACATGATGCTTGAATGAACAAATGAACACTTAGTTTTTCTCTCAAATATAGCACCATTATCAAACTAAATAAAAATAAGAAAAAGATTTTGCATTAACATTTTGCTTAAATTGACATATTAGGATAATATAATATAGTTCAAAGTGAAATCTCTATTAACATGCAATTCTGTTACTAAAGGATCAGTGAATAAAATATGATTGATTTTATTTATCACTAATAAATTTTATCACAGATGCTGATAATCTATCACCACAATAACATTACTTATAGAATTGTAGAAGTAATTTTTTGTACATTGTTACTGTTCATATAATTTTTGTCAGGTTATAAAAGAATATCATAGACATAGTTAACCAACTCTAATCAAAGAAACACATTCCAAATCATTTTAAAATCCAAATTAATACAATAAATTATAACAGCTCTTAAGATTTTATTTCCTGAGATAGTTCCTTGTTGAATTATTTTCAGAATAGTGTGAGTTAGCATAATATAAACAGGACTTTTTAAAAATTAGTGAATCACAATGGCCTTAGTTCACCAATGACCATTTTTAGTGGCAGGAATATATATGTGAACACAAAGACAGTCACGCATCAAAAACCATAACCTTGAACCGGGGTTCAAAAACTCTAAAATTGTATCCTACCTTTGCTAATGACACAGATCATAACTTCATGCAATAAAACTTCATTTATCAGTCCTTTCTTTCCAGTCCACTGGAAGTCCCACCTCTACCACAACTACTCTGTGACAGCAAGCAATTCTCTTGAATACTAAAGGTATCATAATAACCTGCCTAAATCACAGAAATATTACAGAATCAAATTTTATAATAGATGTAAAAATGCATTTGAACGTTTTTGTAAAATATTATATATGTGTGTGTGCAAGGTATGATCTTCTTATTATGTAATACTCATGTATGCAAGAGCTTCAAGTATTAAGTATGAAATGTCTGATTTACTTAAGTACTAAGTTTGACAGTCGATATCTCTGATATTTCACTTTGACACTTCTTGTTTTATTTTTATTGTGAAGGTACATCCTCATTCTTTCAAATGTGTGGATTGGCTTGCAATTATCTTTCAAGTTTTCTTTAGAGCAATTTTTGTGAAACTATGATAAGTCAAAAATTCATGTTATTTTCGAACAGGAGTTCCGTCGTGGAACCAACGCTGTGCAGACAGCTCAAAATGTCAATGAACTGATTGGGAAAGATGTGGCTAATGAACACACATGGTTAGAGAAATTCCATTCTGGTGATTTTAGTCTTGAAAATGAGCCATGTGGGCAACCTGAGACCAAGGCAGATAATGATGAGCTGAAAGCCGTAGTGGAAGTGAACCCATCTCAACCTACACATGAATTAGCAGCAAGGTTTGGCATTACTATTGCAATGATAGTGGACCATTTGAAACAAATGGGCAAGGTAAAAAAGCTGGATAGATGGGTACTGCATGCACTAACCAAGCATCAGAAGAGAAATCGTCTTGAAGCTTGCCTTTCTTTGCTGTCATGACATAAAGGTGAACCATTTCTACATCGTATTTTACCTGTGAAGAAAAATGGATTCTTTTTGACAATTGCAAGCATTCAGCACAAAGGCTGGATAAAGACAAAGTGCTGAAACACAGTTCAAAACCGAATGTTCATAAAAAAAACTAATGGCGTCTGTTAGGTGGTCCAGTACTGGTACTGCCCACTACAGCTTCATGAAACCTGGTCAGTCGATTACAGTAGATGTCTACTGCAACCAATTGGATGAAACGATGAGGATGCTTGTGATTAAACAGCCAAGATTGTTCAATAGAGACAGGCCAATCCTCTTGCAAGACCACATGTCACACAAACGACACTGCTCAAACTACAGAGGCTGGACTTGGAAACTCTCTGTCATCTACCATATTCACCAGAGCTTGCACCAACTGACTAACACTTCTTCCAGGGTTTGGACCTCTTCTTGCAAGGAAAAATATTCAGTTCTCAACAAGCTGTGGAAAATGCCTCTCTCAATTTCATTGCCACTCGCTCTCCAGGCTTCTTCGCTACTGGCATAAACAAACCACCATTAAGATGGCAAAACTGTGTCAATAGTTTATGTGCATACTTTGATTAATTGTACTGCTTCTTGTTTGAGATACAATAAACTACACTTTTGATTAGAAATCGGAGATTTCATATTTAATGACCTAATAGCATGACCGTAAAAGTTGATTTTGGAGTCATTTAAAACTAAAAGTAATACAAAACCATACCACCTCACCAGAAAGAAAATAGACATTAAAAAAATTCATCTACTACTAGACAAGCAGTGATCTGTAGATTCTTTGAAAGGAAAAGATTTGCTCCCATTTTTAATATGGGGAATTAAGTGTTCTATATCGGTCTAGTTTATATCAGTCTAAAAGTACAGCAAAGCCAAGTTCTAAGTTGTTCATTTCTTTTTGTACCATTCCTGAAATGTACGATCGGCCAGGTTGCCATATGGCCCAGGGGTAGATGACACATCCTTCTAAGTGTCCTGGGCATTTGCATTCCACCTTTCATAAAAATACCTTCGATCAAGTCTAAAATATCATTGAATGAATATAAGACACACCATTATTTTTTTAATTTTATTTTTTATTGATATATAATAGATGTACATATTTTCAGGGTACATATGATAATTTAACACATTCGTATATTTGTAAAGATCAAATCAATGTAATTGGGATACATATCACCTTAAATATTTGTCTGTTTTTAAGCTAGAAATATTCAAGTTATTCTCTTCTAGCTATTTTCGAATATATAGTAGATGATTGTGAACTATAGTCACCCTGCTAATCTATAAAACACTAGGTCTTACTTCTTCTATTAAACTATGTATTTAATATTTGTGCCCATTAATCAGCCTCTCTTCATTCCTCCCTCCGCATTGCCCTTCCTGGTCTCTGGTAAACACCAATCTACTCTCTGTTTTCATAAGATCCACTTTTTTTTTCTTCCACATATGAGTGAGAACATGCAATATTTGTTTTTCTGTGCTTTAGACTGCTATTTTTTAATGAACACTATGAAAGAATGTTCCATTAAACTGTGACATGGCATGGATTACATGATATCATACATGCCAAATTTAGGGATGTTAAAATGTAAAAAAGTATTTGCCTTAGAATCAATGACTATGATCATTACTTTATTATAAAAGTAATCTATACTTGTTGAAAACATGAAAAATATTGTGTATTAGCAGAAACATCGTTGCAAGTAACAGAAAAGCTAGATAATACAGGGAAAAGTTTGCATAACTGAAAATTCAGAAGGAGGACAGAGGCTAGGGTTAATTTAATTCAGGGACCAAAGGCTATAACACAAAAGCAGTTGCTTTCCATCTTTTCACTCAGCCTTCCTGGGGTAAGCTTCTTTCATGGTATCTGTTCCAGGTTTCCCATCTGCACCCCCACACTACAGTGGAGATGGAACTTCTATCCTAGCATTCCAAGCAAGAATTCTAAAATTCACCTGCCTTGTTAAAGTCATCTAAAAGTCATCTCACCTCACCTGAATTGTAACCAATTTTAGGAAAATGAAAAATGTACATGCAAAGTACATGGACTGCACAGGGAAGGTAGGAATATCCAACTGAAACATTTTCCTACTGCTAGAAAAAAAAAGAAGGGGAAAATGAATGCATGAAAGAAAGCCAGGCTGATTAATTGGGTAGGCTATGGTGCCCAGTTGTTTGGCCTGGGCATCACAAACCAAATTCTAGTCTAGATGTTACTGTGAGAGTATTTTTTTAGATGTGATTAACATCAAAATCAGTAGACTGTGAGTAAGGCAGATTACCTTCCAATGTATGGGTAGTCCTTATACAATGAGTCAAAGGCTTTGAGAGAAAAGATTGAGGTTTCCTGAAGAAGAAGTAATTCTCCTCAAGACTGTAACATAGAAATCAAACCCTGCCTGCTTACCTGTAGAATTCGGACTCAAGACTGCAATATCAACTCTTATTTGAGTCTCCAGCCTGCTGATTTTCCCTATGTATTTCAGAATTTACCATCCCTCATAATCATGGAAGCCAATTTTTAAAAATAAATCTCTCTCTCTCTGCATATAGTTGTATGTGTGTACATATATATATACATATGTATATATGAGTATATGTACACAAAAGCCAACAAAAAATGTCTATTAAAAACTGAAAAGTATGAAAGAGAGAATAGAAATCCTCCCTAATCCAGAAATATCACCATTTAAAAATATTTTCTTCATCTATTTACTTACTTTTCTATATACAGAAACATATGGGAACTTATTTTACTCAAATGACATCATACTGCATATATCAGATTCAAAACCTTTGAATCTTGTTTTTGTCCCTTAACATATTAAAGTGATAATTTCTTCCATGCTCCTAAATATTTTTAACATGATTTTTTCAGCAGTTACAAAATAATCCATCATGTAACTGAACCATTACCTGTTTAACTAGTTGACTGTTTCTGGGCTTTCTGACGATTTCTTTTTCTTCTTTAAATACACAGGGCTCTCTCCTGATTTGAAAAGGCAGCTAGGTGCTGTCTCTTAAATCTGAAGTCTCTAGAGGTTAGGATCAAAAGTGTTGCACTTGGTTCTACTTCACGCAAGCTAGAGTTCATTATGAATAAAGAGCATTTTGCCAACTTGGCCTCTTTAGCCAGCATGAGTCTGACCTGGCATCAAAATATCTCACTGTTCTTGAGATAACCACAATGATCTGTACTCACCATAACGTTCTTTGTGACAGTAACGTAGGCCCCTGATCCCTGCTGCTATGTCATCATCACTATTAGGAGCATGCATGCGTTTCCAATTAATGCAGTAACGTTTGCGACTTGTTCAAAATTTGTTCAATCTTATAAGATCCTCCTAAGAAAGAAAACGAACGAAGAAAATAAAAGGAGTGGGATGAGTTATGAATGGACCCGTATGGAATTTCAATAGGAACATATTTTGCATTCTACATTCACTCACTTATACTCCCAATTATGAGACAAAACTAAATGTGCGCTCACGAGTGGTGAACAGAATGGATGTTCTTGGAGAACAAAGGAACACATGGTAGCATGGCAAGCCACGTGAGTGTTTCTCTGAAGACCGATTGACTCGGGAGTTTCAGGCCCAACTCTCCCAGCACTGCAGATTTTATTCTGTCTCCATTATCCTCACTTACAGAGGTCCTGATCCAAGTCCCCAGAGCCAACAGACAGCTCGCAGCAGCTAGATTCTCTGAGATGATTAAGTGGCATTTTTTCCAATTGCTCTTCTTAGAATTCAGATGGGGGAGAAAACATTTTATGAGATGGGAATAGTAATGGCAAGAATTCATTTGCAGTCGTGGTAAAATGCTATTTTAGCTGTGCCTTGAAATGTAGCATATGATTAGCACTTCACTGGGACAGATAGCCATTGTCTTTGAGAAATTGATTTTAAGGTCTCTTGCTCTATGATTATTATACACTGTATTTTATGTCTTTTAATTTTATTTATTTGTCATTTTCTAAAGAAAATTGTTTCTTAGAAATACTGAGTTTTATTTTTGAGACCAATCTTAACCTTCTTACCTAAACATTGTTTGGCGCCTTACATAAGATGTGTTTGTGGTCTTCAGCATGTCTGTTGGCTAAAAGAAGATGGAAAGGACTTTTTCTCCTACATGTTGAAAGATTAAAACTTGTAGTATGTATGAAAGTTACTATCTTACAATAAATTTATATGAAACTGAGGTTTTTTTAAATAAATGGAGTTGCTAAATTACAGAGAAATAATGCAATGTGGTAAAGAATATTTGGATTTAAAAAACATAGAAAGGAAGATAATTCAAATCAAGACATGTATGAATCTGAATCCCTTTTATTCTTTTATTCACTTATGTATTCATTCATTCATTCATTCAAAAGTGTTTATTTATTATAATCTGTCATGTCCCAACACAGTCCTACACTCTGGAGATAGAGCAGTAAACAAAATCGCCCAAAATTCTTGTCCTCATGGGCCTTGCATTCTAGCAGAGAGAAAGATGTCCCTGCACTAAAGTAAATTCTACTTTAGTAAGAAACAGCATAAGGGCTTAAAACATTAAATAACAGAATGCCACAAAAACAGAAAGTTTGAAATGTAAATAAATATATATTTGGCATTATTTAATTACAAACCGTATTTATGAGATAAATGGTTAGAAATAGAATTGTATGAAACCTGAAAATTACACTTGGAAATTATCTGCAAATGCTTAAAAACACTTTTTCTTCTCTTACACAGTCAACACTTAGTTAACACCAAAATGTATGTGTGTGGTGGGGATGTTCTCCACACAGCAAGCAATTCTCCTGCGGACGCCAAGTGGATGGTCCTACAATTTAACTCAATTCTGATACTATCTACCTGGAAATAGCATCAGATCCCACAGGTTAAACAATCCACAAGACTAACCCCCACTTCAGATGTCAATCACAAATCTGGGCCTCCACAATTTCTGAACCACCAGCTATAAATTGGGGTTCCCACAGCCCTCTCCTTGGGTTCCATTAATTTGCCAGAGTAGCTCACAGAACTCAGGGAAGCAGTTTACTTACATTTATCAGTTGAATATAAAGTATTAATACATTAAAAAGGATACAGATGAACAGCCAGACAGAAGAGATGCATAGGGCAAGGTCTGTGGGAAGGGGCACAGACCTTCCAAGCCTTCTCTGGGTGAGCCACCCTCCCAGCATTTCCATGTGTTCAGCAACCCGGGGCTCTCTGAATCCTGTAGTTCATGGATCTTTATGAAGCTTTCATCATGCAAGTGTGAATGATTATTAACTCAATCTCCAGCCCCTCTCCCCTTCCTAAAGGATGACCATGAAGTTTCTAATCATGGCTTGGTCTTTCTGTTGACCAGCCCCCATCCAGGAGCCCACCAAGAGTCACCCCATTAGAAAAAAGATGCTCCTATCACCCAGGAAATTCCAAAGGATTAAGAGCTCTATGTCAGAAGGGAGTGTCGAACACCAAATATTAGCACAAATAGCACCATTATTGCTCAGGATATTGCAAGGTTTTTAGGAGTTCTGTGCTAGGAACCAGGGCAGAGACCAAATATATATTTCTTATTATATCACAATATGATAGTAAGGAATTGGAGGAAATGGCATGGTAGGAAGGGTATCATCATAACTTAGCAGGAGTATGCCTTGACAGGTTGTTCAATAGACAGCATGGAGAAGATGGAGGGTTAAAGTGGAACCATGCCATGGTTTTCCAGTGCTCATGGTTCCTGAGGAAGGGACATGTGTACAGCAGGATCAGAAAACATTCACAATTTCTATAGTATAATATAAGAAAATAAATGGTTGGCTTGCACAACAAGGTTTTAGGTGGTATGAGAGAGAGACTTATCTTACAATAAACTGCAGTCTAGAGAACCCTTGAGGAATAACAAAGTAGTAAATGTGAAAAACCAGCAAAGGACAATATGCTTTTCAAGAGGTCAAGTAGTGTGCAAAACTGCCTAAATGTCCACTTAAAATTCTAGGATTGTCTATTTAATAGTGATGCATTACCATTACCATTATGCAATGCCAGTAGTTGATTCTTAGTCATTTTTGCTTCATTATAGTTATAAATGTTAAACTGTTATGTTAATTTGTCTTTAAAGGAAGGGATATTTTTCAAAGCCAGCTGTTGTAGGAACTGCTACAGATCAAGAAATTAAAGCTACTGTGAAATCTGTATCTCTAAGCTCTCCTGAGCTTCAGACTTTTATTTAAACCCCCCACTAGACATCTTTCCAGAATTCCTTGGGCACCTCTGACTTAACATGTCCCAAACTGAACTCTGTATCTTGCTCAATATCTCATTTCATCTTCTCTGGTAACTGTTCCACCATCCACTTAGACTGGCAAGCTACAACCTGGAAATAACGTCTCTCTCTCTCTCTCTCTCTCTCTCTCTCTCTCTCTCTCTCTCTCTCTCTCTCTCTCTCTCTCACACACACACACACACACACACACACACACACACAAACACATACACACACTCTCTCTCCTACTAAAGACCACATGTTTTGGTGATCTCTCCTCTCTGTCATCATTATCACTGTTTCAGGCCAGGTCCTCATCAGTTTTCATTTGTATCAAAATACTTGCCCTCTGGCTGATCTTCTAGACTCTGGTCACTTCTCTTCTCTTCCCTACTGTGGCTGAAGTCATCTTCCTAAAAACAAACTAGATCATAGATACCTCTTCTCTAACACCGTTTTTGGTTTTCCTTCTGCCTACATATTCCAATAAGTAAAACATTTAGCTCCCATACACATGTTCATTTGTAAATAACATAGATATACAACTAGTGCCTTAGTCATTGTACACATAAGAAAACAACATAAAAATTGCAATTTTAAATAGTGAGTTAAACACAAAATAAACCCTGTTTTATATTCTATTTATTCATGGTAGAGAAAATCTTTTGCTATCACTACAATGTTGTTCAGTGAGAGTAATGTGGTTGAATATGTTTTATAATTGTTGGAAATCTTTACTGTGACAAGGCAACTTTTACAAATCTGGTTCCGAGTGCAATTTATTTTGAGGTTTGGTTTGCCGGCTGGCAGAGCTGCAGAATCCGCCTCCCAGAGACCCCCATACAAACAGAGGAAGCATATCATTGGATGACCTTATAAAATTATGATACTCACTTTTCAAAACCATCCACCAGGCCAGGAGCGGTGGCTCACGCCTGTAATCCTAGCACTCTGGGAGGCCGAGGCGGGCGGATCGTCCTGAGCTCAGGAGTTCGAGACCAGCCTGAGCAAGAGCGAGACCCCGTCTCTACCAAAAAATAGAAAGAAATGAATTGGACAGCTAAAAATATATATAGAAAAAAATCAGCCGGGTATGGTGGCGCATGCCTGTAGTCCCAGCTACTCGGAAGGCTGAGGCAGGAGGATCGCTTGAGCCCAGGAGTTTGAGGTTGCTGTGAGCTAGGCTGACACCACGGCACTCGCCCCAGGCAAGAGAGTGAGACTCTGTCTCAAAAAAGAAAAAAGAAAAAAAAAAAAAAACCATCCACCAGTTTTGCAAGGACTTTTGTTAAAATTCACTGCTTGCGCTATTCATGTTATCTTTAATCTTTTAAAGTCATTTATCCATTTGTGAGGCTTAGGTTAGTCAAACTACATAATGTAACACATTACCACTTAATCAAGTATTCATAAACTGCTGATATTATAAATTGTAATTTGCTTTAAGAATGAGTAAGGGGGTTAAGGACGCTCCCTCAGTGTTGTGGATCCCAGTCCTTCCTTGGAATTCCTTGCACGTGGTAAATCCCTCTGTCTTAAGTGAGGGCACCAATGTCAATCCACATGGTACTTATTAGTAAAGCCTAAATTCTTTCTTATGTTTTCAGATAGATAGCCAAGTTTTAACATTTTCTTCCCACATGCCAGTGTATCATTTCACACAACACTACGGTGTTCTCACCCCGCTTTGGAGACCACTGGCCAGTGTGTTACATCCAGACATCTCAGCTGGACATACCAGGACTTGCCTAGTCCACCCCCGACCCCTCCAGTCCACACAGCCTACCCATCAGCCACACTGAACTTCTCCCCATCCTCGAATCTCTGATCACATCTTTGTCTTTCACATTTTCTCTCTAGAATACTTTTACCCACACACTCTGCCTCATCCCAAGCCATCTTTACCTAATATACTCTTCTTCATCCTTCAAGACACAACACAAATGAGAGCACATCTCCGATGTTCTTCCTGACTACTGCCCAGTGTTCTCTTAGCACTTTCTTCATTCTTTCAATATCACTTGAGCCATCTATATACACATCTGTCTTTCCCTAAGCTGTAAGCCCCTCGAAACTAAAGACTGCTTGGCTAACCACAGCGACTAACACAGAGACTGCCAGTAGAAAGCACCACAAAAATGTCTGATGGACAAATTGCAACTTAGAAAGACTGAAGCAATTTTAAAGTTAGAAAAGCCAAAGAAGAGCACACATTTGTTGAAGAATCGAAGACTAATAGAAAGAACTTGCTGAGGCCAGGTGTGGCTGTTCATGCCTATAAACCCAGGAGGATCGCTTGAGCCCAAGAGTTCGAGACCAACTTGGGCAACATAGCAAGACCCTGTCTCTACAAAAAATTTAAAAATTAGCTAGGCATGGTGGTGTATGTCTACAGCTCCAGCTACTCAGGAGGCTGAGGCAGGAGGATCATTTGAGCCCAGGAGTTCAAGGCTGCAGTGAGGTATAATCACACAACACTGCACTCCAGCCTAGGTGACAGAGCAAGACCCTGTCTCTAAAAAGAAAAAAAAAATTCTGAAGAGAGGCAAGAATGGCAAGAAATTAATCACCTATTATTTTTACACTGGCTGACCAATTCACAGACAGGATACAGGGGAACTGCAAAGAAGATGCAATTGGCAAGATAAGGTTTAATTAATCAAGAATAGCTTTCAATTCAACAAAAATTGGCTGCATTTGTCTTCCAAAGGATGCCAACATGCGACACTGGTGATCCCCCTGGTCCCTAGAAAGCCATTTGGGCATTGGGCTCCATGGAGCTACAACAGACAACTTTAAAAGATTTCATCTGAGGAAGTAAAAGATAGTTTTGCTCTTTAGGATATAACTACTAATTAACAAATTAATTAAATCTGCTGCCTTCAGAATGTACTGTAATAAAAACACTGTTATGCAAAGTTGATTCACTTCAGCCATACCTGTTTTAAGCAGCATATAAAAATATACACATCCAATTTATTTATTTGTATATGAGTTTATTTTCAGTGTGGTATAGAATCATAAACACTTCTATCACACAATGAATGGCTTTGCATAAGCCAAGGCAACATTTTTCTCCTTTTGACATACATTAAATAGAACCTATGATGTATACACCAATATATATTACATGATAAGTCTATTTTTGCTCTTCCATTCTGTGTTACCTTATGGAGGCAGCAGTTTCTGCTAGCAGTCATAGCCAGAAATTAGGACTTTCGCCAGTCATTCAAGATCATTCCCGAACTTCCTCTAAAAAATGATACATGTTTAGCTAACTCACAAATATTTACTCCTAGGAGCCTGCACAATGCTTTGAAGGTGGTATTGCTTTTAATTTCAACACTTACTCTGTGAACAGATGCTAGAGTTATTGCAAGGCAGTGATCCCTGTGAGCTGTCATCTTATGCAACCTTTACTACTCATCTTAATAAATAATATCAGATCTTGGTAATGAACACTTCCATCTCAGTCTTACAGGGTATTACAAATGTATTTATGAGTCGTTCACTGAAGCATATCTCTTGGGGTAATAATTTATACCTAAAGCAATATTGCATCTTGGCAAGGACTTGGAGATAAAAAGCAATCAGATAAAATAAAAAAGATTTGTGCAAATGGTTTAAAACATTAACTGATAAACTCTGCCTCTCCTTTTTAGTCCCTTGTGTTAGATATGTGTGGAAATGTGTGATTGAAGCTCTCAGAAATTAGCTTTAGGAAGTGCTCAGGCTATATAAAAATATTTGAGAACAGTTTTATAAAGAGGTAAATGTTTTTAAAGGAGATTAGATGTCACTGATGGCTGTGGGCAGAGACAACATAAAATTGTTGAGCTCAAAAACATTATTCTGTGCCCAGCCACACATTACAATATCCTCTATCTGCATAGCAATTTAGAGTTTACAGCATTCATCAATGCTTCCCTTGTTTTAAGCACACGAAGTGTCAAGAGATGTAGAAAGCAAGTTTAATTGACATAATCTCTGCTCTTTAAAGAAGCCCAAAGATTGTTAAAATATACAGTTTTATTTTTCTCACATTGATATCAGTTATTTTCCCCTGATTTATTAACTGATTTTTACTTACAAAGCTATATTTCAACATTCCCATGAACACAACAGGAAAATTCTTTGTGAAGGCATAATTCAGACAATTGCAGGGAAAACATGGGACAATGGGATTCTGCTGAACTATCTCATCCTTCAGACACATACATTCACTCCTCAAGTAGAAAATGACCATCAATGTCATCAAAATTAGCACATTTACTTGTGTTAATGTAACCTCACTTATCTAATGGTTGGTGTGTTCCCCAGGGTATAATTGAGAGGGATGGTCTTTCCTGGCTGCTGTATCACAGAAGAGTTTGGATGATCAATGCCTGGAGTAGACTGACCTTGGCTAAATCATAAGATAACCCTGACAGGCAGAGACAGAATTTTTCACTTTTAAGTGTTTTTCTACGTAATATTATTGTATAATAATAGTAACAACATTAATGCTTCCCCCAAAGACTGGCAACCCACACTGGCAATCTATGCTCACTCCCTACCATAGGTGGACTGTTTTCAGTTTCATTTTATCCCTAACCCTCTTGTGTAAAATGGACCCCTGTGGCAAACATTACTCGCAGTTACCAAGATTTCCACTTTCTCGTTCCTTCTGAGTTCATGCCCCCTTCAAGTTAGGCAATGACCATACGTGACTTTCCTTGACCAGCAAAATGTGACCTGTATCACTTCTGCGTGAAAGCATTTGAGGTTTGGTGCACAATTCTCCACACTCTTCCTCTGCCAGGGTGCTCAAGCAGATGTCACAGGAATAAAGCAGACTAGAAGGATGAGTCACCACAATAGATGCCCCTGAGATTTGCATGAATAGGAAATTAACTTTTGTTATATTGAGCCACTGAGACTTGAGTGGCATTTGTTACAGCAGCGTAATCTAGCCTATCCTGGCTGATGCAGTTTCTCACTAGCTCAATTCACACTGATCACAAATCATGCTGCAACCCACAACCACATAAGTGGTGTTTATACCGATGTCAGTCACTGTTGAGGGTAAAGACTCAAAGAAATAACTGGAAGCAGCAAGAAGGTAGCTAAGATAAATCATACTGTGTGTCCTGCCCCCTTGCCAAGTCCCTGGATTAGCACTGAGGGCTTCCCAATGCAAATAACCATCTTGATTGATCACCAAGGAGTTTAATTTAGAACACACTAAAAACTAGTGGGAAATTCAATGGAAATGCCTAGCAAATAATAGGAAAAGCAGAAATAGGGCTTGGGAACAGGTTAACAATGTGCATATAGATTCAGAAGTAGTGTCCACACACTTGAAATTTGAATGTAAGACATACATAAAATCTCCGAGGGCAATGGCAGAGAGCGAAAATAACAAAAAGCCAAGCAGTGAGTCTTAAGAAACACTCATATTTGGGGGACAGAGATAGGAAGAGAAGCAAGGAAGGAAGACGATAATGCCCATTCATTTTGAGAGCTAAGAATACCACATCTTCATTAATAAATTCATTTAAATTTAAATTTCAAGGTTTTTAATGAGGAGAAAAAATGTGTTACTCCTTAACAATCCATTTACTATCTCAGATATTAAAATAGATTACCCATCTGACAGGCAGCTGGACATTATCTGTAATAGAAAGCAAAATGATTTTTTAATTCAATGCCTCAGAACTAATTTATCAAGATTTAAAGTAGAGGTGGAGGAGAGGCTGGGTAAATTCACACCTAACGAGTACAGTGCACCCTATCTGGGTGATGGGCACACTTGCAACATTGATTCAAACTCTACAAAAGCAATACATGTAAGCAAAACGTTTGTGCCCCTGAAATATTCTGAAATCAAAGAAAAAATAAAAAGATTTAAAGTAGAAACAAAAACTTTTGAACGTGCATGCTTTGTTCTGCATCACATCTGGCAGGCACTAGGCACTGGGAGGCACGGTCCTCATTCTCGGGCTGGCTACCTCATGCTTGTGCCCATTCCACACACTGCGCCCCCTGCTGTTGGACTTTGTGCCAGCTTTGCCCCTGCCAGGATGACCTCGAGAGTGAATTAACTGACATATCTTGAGCCCTGGGTATGTGTGCCTGGCGCTACACTAAGTGCCTTATGTGAGTTTTCCCACTTAATCTTCAAGACAACCCTATCATGAGGTGAGAATTAGTATCATCCCTATTTTATAGCTTGTTAGGAAACTTGCCTAAGGTTACACGGCTGGCAAGTGGTGCAGTCAGGGCGTAAAATAGGCCGGCCAATGCCAAAGCAGGTACTCTAAGCCTTGCTAGTGAAAGTGTGGTCCTCAAACTAGCAGCGCTGCCATAACCTAGGAGTTGGCTGGAAATGCAGAGTCTCAAACCGAACCCCAAACTCACTCAGAATTAGGTTTCAACAAAATCTCTGGGTGATCCCTCTGCACATTTAAAGTTTGAGAAGCACTGTGCTAAATCTTTCCACTATGAAGACTTCGCTTTAATTAACCCTGCGGGAAATATAGACAGTCTTTCCCCTGAGTAGCAATTTGGTAGGTGGGGGCATATATGTGTTCTCCAAGTGCTAAAGGAAGTATTCAGAAAAGTTCTTGCAGTTTCAAACACCAGCGATCATTGTGATCGGTGAGGGTCGGGACCAATTCCAAAAGCGGCAGATACCGAGCTGGGTCTTGAAGCCAGAACATTTTCTCAATTCATTTCATTAAAAATAGGTGCTGTTCCAAATGGACAAGTGCCCACATCAATAATCTTCTGGAGTTAGTTTCTCCAGCCTGGATTCCATTTTCCAAATAGAATCCAAATATCAACAGCATCAACAAGCAGATCTGAAACCCCAATAAAACGCATTATTAAATTGTTTATCGTATTATTCTTAGAATTGTCTAGCTTAATATTGTTCATGCCAAAACTAGTTCGTCCCTCATTATCAGTCGTGCTCCAGGTATGAGTACAAACTCTTGGTGTAAAAAGCAGATACACTCCGTTTGGTGTGCGAGCCGCTGGTTGCAGGTACTTAACTCAGGGTGTGGCGTCGCCTTTTCAAACCCCGCTGCAAGCCGCGCCCGCCTCATCTCTCTCAGTAGGGTCAAACAGCCCAGTTCATTTCACCGGCTGGCACTCTCCTCCCTGTCACGATTTCGGCCTGGCTTCGTAGGGCCGAACCGGCGTCCTCAGGCAGGTCACCGCGGACCTGCCCTGGACTGTCTCCCACAGGGGTCCCCACCTGCACCCGCACCCCCAGGAAGAGGCGGTGCTGGCCCGGCTCTCTCTGGTGGACACGCCAGGAGGCGGCGGTGGCAGACGGCGAGTCACGTGCGGCAGTGGGGGCGGAGCGCCGCCGGCGGGGTGGGTGGAGAAAACAAAGCCCCCAGCTGTCAGCGGAGGAAGGAGGCGACAGCGCCGGAGCAGGTGAGTCAAGTGCATTTAAAGCGGTACCGCCCTGGCGCACCCCAACACCCCCTGCCCTGGCGCAGTCCCTCCCCCGCCAGGCTCTGGCCGCGCCTCCTCCCACCGCTAGGTCTGCAGCTTGCGCGTCGCGGAGCAAGTGGAGCAGGGGGTCCCGGAGCCCAGCAAGAAGTTGTGCAGGGGTCGGCGCCGCGGCCCCCGGGCGTGCAGCCCCCCGCAATCCCTCGGGCTGCATCTCTCCTTCGGGTCCCCAGCGCTGCGCACCCCAGGAAAGGGGAGGGAGTCGGTGCTGCCACGCTGGCAGAAGCAAAGTGAACTGGTTGGGGGGGGGGGGCGCCGGGGGGGTGACCGGGGCCGTCCAGGGTAGGGAGACTTGGCGTGGGAGAAGGAGGGGGTCTCGCGGTGGGCGCGATCGCAGCTCACTGCCCTGGAGGCTGGAGTGGGGCACAGGGGCTGACAGCCGGGGGCCGCTGGCAGGAGCTGCGCGCTTCGGGCAGACCAGGAAGTGCAGCGCGCGGGCGCCCGGCGGCTGGGGAGCTGGGGAGCACCCCCGGACTCCCGGCTCTGCTGCTGCCCGCGGCGCTTCTCCTCCGGCGGAGAACAGCCCCGCCGCTCCTCGACTCCGACGCCGGCTCCCCCTCGCGCTCCAGGCGCTCAGGACTTAGCGGGCTGGGTGGGGAGGGAAGGGGGTTCTTACTCCGCACCTAAGTGGTTCTTCCGTAGGGAGCACCCTGCGCTCGGGGCGAGGGCTACTCAGGGACTCCCCACTATACTTCGGTAGGAAATTCTTCGGTCTGCCCTTAGAAGGGCTGCACCGAACCCAGAAATCCCACAAAGAGCCGGAAGGCGGGGGTGAGAGCAGAAAAGCCCTCCTCTCTGAACCCGGAGAGCTGGTAAAGCTGACTTTTGGACCCCGAAAGGGCTGGTGGGTTTGGCCATCCCTTGAGTCACTTTGCCAATCCAGTGCGGAGGGCAGAGCTGTAGCCTCGAAGGAAGGGGCGTTGCAGCCATTTGATCCGGAGGAGCCTTTGTCTTAACCCCCAGCACCTTCTGCTAGTCCTCGCCGGGTCAGTAGCGCGTGGAGTGATTAATATTCCGAACATTAATATTCCGTCCCTTCACCTCGGCACCAGCCAACGCTGCTATCCCCTCCCTGAGGTTCTTCTCTACCACTTGCTCTCACTTGCTCAAATCCTCGCCTTCGCAAAAAAAGAAAAAGAAAAAATGGTCCAGACCCGCTAGGCAGGAGGAGGGGGTCACTAAAAGCGCTAGATTGCAGACAATGTAAAATCAAGAGTTAAGTGCTTAAACCCGCGCCCGCCCGCGCGCAAGGAGACGCAAGAAGAACTTTCTTGATTTGCCTAGTATCTGCCCCGGGGCCGCGCTGCGAGGCTGAGGTTCGGTCCCAGCCGAGGTGAAGGACGCAGTCCCGTCCTGATTGAGGTCAGACTCAGCACCTACTAATCTGAGGACCCGCGGCTTGCAACTTTGCGGAACGGGACACTGGAATGAAACAGAACAGAGATCAAAAGGTAACCGGGAGAACAGCAAGATTTGAGGACACAAAATTCGCCTAAATTTTTAGCAAGCGAAGAGGGGAATGGTCCCTGGTTAGCCAATGTCCCTTCTGGAAATGTCCCCTTTGTTGTCGTTCTTCTCTGCCACGCTCATTAAAGACATCAGTTAGGGGCCATGTGTCAGTAGATCTCTTAAGATAGGAGATTTGGGAGCTGGCCAGGTGGTCCTTAGGTAAGCTTAATTGGTTCGGTTTCTTTGAATGGGTTAGCTGTGCTGCTTCAAAGCGCAGGTTCTCAAATTTTGTTGCATAATTGGAATCACCTGGGGGGCTTTGAAAAAAAAAAAATCCTGACGTCCTAATCACATTGCAAACCATTTAAATCAGATTGGATGTGAGAATCAGGCATTGGTATTTAAAAACAAAAACAAACTCCAGGTGATTTCATTGTGCAGCGAAGTTTAGACCCCCTATTGCAAAGGAAGAGTTCCGTAGCCAGTAGCAGCAGGCATTGCAAGACAAGATGCCAGTTTAACTACTAAGGAGGGTGAGAGAAAAGACGCTGAAACCGAGGTGCCGATGACTAACACCCTGGGGCGGGGGACTGTCATCTGGCAGCCTGGCTGGTGGTGACACCTACCACATCATTTTCCTCTTCCCTGCCTAGGGTTTGGTTCTTGTCGGAAAGATCGAAGTTCACTGTCATTGCCTGGTTTCTGCACTGCGGTTAAGGGAGAGGTTAGAAACTCATTCCTGTGATGACTCATGTGTAGCAGGCAGTAGGGAAACCCAGCAGAAACAAACTTCAGCAGCCTGGTGAGTCAGCAGGCTGCAGTCCGCAGCGAGCCCAGTGAGTAGGAAGTAATTACAGCAAGTAGCTTATTGACACATGCCCCACTCCTTTGAGAGCACATTTTAGTATCTGATCAGGACCTGTTTGCTTGCAGGAGCCACTCCCTTTTCCAGCACCCCATTCTACCTGCGTCATATAATGCTCTCTCCTGTCAGAAGGGGAAACATGAAGCCAACTAGACATCTTATAAATTCCTTGGTGGGAGGCATATAAACAACTGCTGGGAAAGTGTGAACTGGTTTGGGTTACTTCAGTTATTCAAAGCGGAATGGATGAATTTGTAGTACATAAATTTTGAATACAAAAACGTCAGTTACTGTTTGTACATCCAGGAGTAGATTAAAGGATCTATTTAAATAGAAATGGTTACACCTAACCTTTTACATAAAATTTTATGTTTGCTGTTGACCAGCGGTTTCTTGCTTTTAAAAAAAGTCATCCCCAAAGGATCTAAGATAGCCTACATAAAGAGGCAAAGTTTACTTAATAAACTTTTTAAAATTTTTTTACTATTACTTTCAGTTTTTATACCTCTCCTTTCTACTTTATTCTTTGTCACCAATGGTGTCTGTGCTATTTGCTAAATGCTTTCTTCCCCGTCCTCAATTTCTTTAAGGGGCAACAATTGCCTTGCACTTAGTACTCACTCAATACTGTCAGCCATTGAACTTCATCGGAACCTCTCTTATAGGGAGGAAACTTTCCGTCTGCAGCGCCCGTAGAGCACAAGACTATGAGAGTTAAAATGGATATTGTTTGTACTGAAGATCAGAAGGTGGGGAGAACATTGGAAAACAAAGCATCTTGAGTACATTAGTTTTGTTATTTTTCAAGACAGACACTCCAGATATGCAGAGGCCAAAGTTCTGCTACAATTTTTATTTTTATTTATTTTTATTTTTTTATTTTATTTTATTTTTTTTTTTGAGACAGAGTCTCACTCTGTTGCCCAGGCTAGAGTGAGTGCCATGGCATCAGCCTAGCTCACAGCAACCTCAAACTCCTGGGCTCAAGCAATCCTACTGCCTCAGCCTCCCGAGTAGCTGGGACTACAGGTATGCGCCACCGTGCCTGGCTAATTTTTTTTCTATATATTTTTAGTTGTTCGGATAATTTCTTTCTATTTTTTTTAGTAGAGACGGGGTCTCACTCTTGCTCAGGCTGATCTCGAACTCCTGAGCTCAAACAATCCACCCGCCTCGGCCTCCCAGAGTGCTAGGATTACAGGCGTGAGCCACCGCACCTGGCCTGCTACAATTTTTAAATGCTATAAAATGATAATCCATTTGTTCACTTACATTTTTATATAAAACAATATAAAACAATTTAGCATTTTGAACATAACTAATAATTGTTATAACATTTAACTACACTCTCCTGGACCAAAGATTCGTGTCACAAAAGTTCACTCTGTGCCCATTATTTAGAAAAAACAAAAACATGCACATCCAGTTCTGTGCATGCCAAAAGGAATTCATTAAGCTAGGAGTTGTTAATAGTTATATATAAGTTAATAGTTAAACAGCTTTTATTGTCATCTGCCTACTGCTCTCAGTAAAGTAGCACAAGTACATTTAAATAGCCAGCATATTGAAAAGTGGTAAGTTGTGTATATTCTTTGATAGACACCACAAAAAATAAATGTTAATAAGACTTTCCAATGACCAAAGTAACGCATTCATTCTCACTTCTTCATAGCCTAGAAAAGGAACTGGGGTGCACTTCTGAAATGTGAGCCCCTTTTTTGGGAGCTGTAAAATATTGAAAGGTTGAAAGTAGTCTAGAAAAATAGGACTAATAGGATTACTCCGTATTAGTCAGAAACTGTTTATCAGAGGGTGATATATACCTCACTCCGTAATATTTACAAGTAGGTCAAAAGGGGCGGGGTACAAGGAAAGGGTGTCATCTAAATTTTAGAGGCTCTAAAGGGTTTGAGAACAGATGAGAACCACCCAGTCTTATTACCTTAAATTTACATAGCCCTTTGGTCTTATTAACACATCAGGCCCTAAACGTAATTGAGTAGATGGTATTACCAGGTGCAGAAACTGCACAGTGAATCCAAAAAGTTAAGTGATCTTCCAAAAGTGGCAATGCCAAGTCTAGAACACTAGGTTATTGGCTCCTTTTCCAGTGTCTATTACATCATATAAGTTTTGATGTAGTCTTGCCTGGAGGCTTTGGCTAGACAAGATCAGTTCTAACTAGCTCCTCTTTCCTTGAAGTGGTAGAAACTGTTCACATACATTGTGCTCTCACTGACTTTATTCTTAAATAACCTTTGGACTAGGCCAACCCCAAACAGTCTGAGCCATCTTTAGCTTCTTATCTAGGTAACCAAAGGTTGTAAGTTCTTTAAATCTTTCCCCAAGTCATAGAAGCATCAACTTTCTTATTAGGGGCCCTTAAAAGTTAGTCCCATCATGCAAAGTTTAAATGCCCTGTACAACATCTTCACTAAGGAGTCCTCCGATGTATGCTTGACTGTCTCCCTCAAAGCACATTCCAGTCATGGGAAGTTCTCTTTGCAGCATTCACCTATGAAGGCCACAAAGAAATACAACTCTCTTACGTAATTCACCTGCAACTGTCATAAACATTTAAAGGGAATTTATTCTTCTTAATCTGTGATAAGGAAAAATCTGTCTGTTGTATTTTAAATCTCTTAATTCCACAATTTTTGTTCCAAATTTGCAACATTTGAGAAGTACTCAAAATTACATTTGTTACACCAGAGCTTTATAGAATAAATTGATGAATTTGCTTCCAACAACCTAGTAATCTACACACTTCAAAAATGACTGCTGACAAATTTTATACAATTACATTAAGCTTGTGTTGAGTTGAGACTCATGGCTCCATCTGTTTCAGGAATTAGCGAGGCTGGAAAGATTACTGTTAAGATTCTAGAGAGACTATTCGAAAGAATAACTACATTGATAGGAACTTGTCTCAAGTTTTTATTTCCAGTGTTACCTGTCATAAAACTTTCTTCAGTTAAGAGGACTTCCACCTTTTGATGAATTGTTAATGCCACAGACTGGGAGCTGGCACATAAGTTTCATTTAGACCAAAGGAGCAACTGTAAGAGTTATATATATAAACGGTATCCTTTTCATCCCTTCCAGAATCAGTCCACCTGTAGTTTATAGACTGAAAAAACAAAGGGGTTTTTTTTCCACTAAACCAAACAATGCATTAAATGTTGGACTTTAGCTAAAGCATTTTCAAAAACAAAACCAAAAAATTTTAAATGTGTTTAACCCCGTCCTAAGACTACTGATAAAATGGTATATAGATCTCTAACTCCCAAATAAGCTTAATCCCCTAGCGCTCCTGATGGGGGCGCAGGAAGAAGGGTTTGGCAGGAGATAGACCATGTAACTCCTATGCTGACTGGATAAGGGACCAGTCTAAGTGAAATTAACTGTCCTCCCTTATGATCTAGATTTCACATTTTTATTAAATATATTCTGTTCGATATAGCTTATTTCGTACATATAACACTAGTAGTTTCTAAACTAGTTCCTAAAATTAGGAAATTATTAGGCTTACTATATTTTTACTAGAGTAGGGACTTCATAATTGCCAATTTGTTAAACAGAGGCAAAACATTCAAAGGCGTTTTGCTAATAGGCAAACCTTGGTCCCAACTTATTATAAACATGGCAGGAATAACTTGATATTTGAAGTAGTTAGGAGAAAGGCAAGTAAGCAAGAAAAGGCAGCTGGAAAATTAGTAGTTCCTTTTAGTTTTGCTAAAAGTATCTGAAACTATTTATTGGATATTTTGCATAAGAGCTAAACCAGAGGACTAGATTACCACCTTGAAAAGGTGGTAAATCTGATCCATTTGGCAAAATTTTATATTAAGAAAAATCTTTCATGATTTTTATCAAGAACCCACTATCTTAGTTTTGCCACTGAGCTTCTTAACCCTCCATAAAGCGGAAAAGAGAGAGAGCTAGAAGAAAAACCTCCCTGTTTTGTCCCACCTGGTTCTTCCCTAGAAAGAAGCTATTATTTAAGCCAGGCTGTTAGTTTCACTTCCAATTGGCCCTCTATCATGATTTTTTAAAGTGTGGTCTTCTGGGCACAAATCTCCTAAAGGAGCTTCCACAAATCAGCATCGGTAATAACCAAGTGTGTTATGGTACTGGCAAGTCTAGAAAGCAATTTGTTTAAACAGTTGGAATGTTTCAACAGCACTGTCAGTGGGTCTGTTAATTTTCCGTCTCAGTATCTGCCCTCTCAGTGCTTCAAGGTAAGTTAGAATTTGGGGTATGCTTTTATCTAGGCTTGCCAGGTAAAATACAGGATAACAAGTTAAATTTGATTTTCAAATAAAGTGTTTTGGTTTTCTTTTAGTGTACGTCCCATATAGTACATAGGTTACATGGATGTAATTATAATAAAAATGGAATCTTTTGTCTAAAATTCAAATTTAACTGAGCATCCATTTTGTTATTTGGATTTTTTTTAATTTTTATTTTTGCTAAATTTGACAACCCTACTTTTATCATATAATAAATATCAAAATGACAAGTTTTCCTGGTCTGTAAAATATCTGATTTGAGGTTATATTTCTGAGATAATGAATTAAAATGTCTTAGCTACCTTCACCTACTGAAGGAAAAAAAGTCATTAAGCAAAGTTTTCTTCACAATTTGCTTAATTGAGGGAAAATAAAAAGCAAAAGAAGAACTAGAAAATCAGCAATCTTTTTATTTTGTAAGATAAAGTACTTCCTATCCTTTCACAGATGTTTTTACAAACTAGCTACTTCCATAAGCAAGTTGTTAGTTCAAATAAGGCTAACGTGGGAAATCCATCAACCATGTCAACAGTGCATTACTAACCAAAGTGCAGTTCCCGGTGATCCAATGATGCTTTGATGCCCTAGTGAGGTCCCAGGACCTGCAGCATCAGCATCATCTGGGAATGTCTTAAAATGCAGAGTTTGGGGCCCAGTCCAGAATTCTCAATCAGAATCTTCACTTTAACAAAAGACCTACATAGGCAATTCACATGCATGTTGAAGTTTAAGAACCCCGGAACTATTCGCATTTTCCGCATACTGTTCATTTTATTTAATACCTTGCGGAAATAATCCTTAACAAACTGTCTCTTTTAACAACTAAGAAGAAATAGTTTCTTTGGATCAAATATCTTCAAGGTACGCAATCATTGAATTTCTATTTTATTCATATGAAAATCCTAAATGGCCATTTCTAATAGTTTATGATAAATCTATGTGAAAAAATAAGACAAATGAATTTTTAGAAAGATTCTCATGTGAACTAACTTGACAGCCTATTATAAATAACATTGTGGGTTGTCCTTGATTAATAACCTGTAAATTAAGTGGATCACAATTCCTGGCCCTCAGATAACCAGCAAATCTCTTTTGTGCTTCTTTGTTTCATGTATTTATATGCCTGTGCCACATTCAAATACTCGTATCCCAGGGTTCCTCTAAAACTGGATAAAGGAGATCCTGTCTGGGCCTGTGGGAAATTCCAAACTATTCTTGTGAAATTCTAAGTTTTAAAAAGTAATTAAAAATGTTCTATAGATAATTGTTTTTGAGTTCAAAACCTCACTTCTCTATGCCTGTCTTCCTGGTTTTTAGAAGTTATGGCAGTGTGTGGTAGAAAGAATCCTGGAATTGGAGGAAGAATGTCAAATAGCCTGTATTTTAAAACTGCCTCTGCTGCTAACCAGATGACTTTGGAGATGTTAATATCGTTCATTAACATCCCTCAAATTGAGTTTTCTCATCTGTCAAATAGAGACAGTGGAGTCTGACATTGTCATAAGACTCTATTAGATAACACGTGTGTAGATCTTCATGCCTGTAGGATATACGGTGACATGGTCCTAAGACTTGTTTAGTGATCTGCTTCACATAGGGCTGGCAATTGATGAAATATTATAGGATGTGGTTTCCTGCAACATTAGCCAATTTGGAAGAAAGGTGATGTTCGTTTTAACAGTTCCACCTGTACACTGGGAATGGAACCACAGAGCACTTATCTTATGTGTAGGTGGTGGCTATATGTCCAAGTTAACCACAGGCTCTTCCTTCTGCTCCTCAGAAACTTAAAGTTCTCCTTATGGCTGGGGAACAGATCTCGTTATGGCTTCAGGGCACCAAGCAATAAATTCCTTACCAGTCACTGCTCTGTGAAATCAAAGACAAAGTTCTTTTCTGCCAGAAATTTGTATAATCCCTCCTGCACTCTCCCCCAGGAAAAACTTATTAATGGATTATGAAAACTTCCTTCAATATTTTAAATTACTCAACTCATTTTATAAAATGTTATACCTTCAATTATTTCTTCAAAACACATGTTTTGGCCTGGTGTGGTGACTCACACCTATAATCCTAGCACTTTGGGAGGATGAGGTGGGAGAACTCTTGAGGCCAAGAGTTCAAGACCAGTCTGGGCAATAGCAAGACTCCGTCTCTACACAAAATAGAAAAATTAGCCAGGTGTGGTAGCACGTGCCTGTAGTCCCAGCTACCTGGGAAGCTGATGCAGGAGGATGGCTTAAGCCCAGGAATTTGAGGTTATAGTAAGCTATGATGATGCCACTGCACTCTAGCCCAGACGACAGAGCAAGACCCTGTCTCAAAAAAAAAAAAAAAGTTTTTAGGTAGCCATCATAACCACATTTTTACATAATTGTAATTAGTTATTAAGTATCTTTTTATCTTATCCAATCATACAGCCCCAAATTGGAAGAGTCCGTATGGTCATTTTACTAAAAGCACCCCAGGACAGAATTTCTCCCACAGCACACAGACGAGAAACTTATTTATCCTTTTATTGTTTAATAAACATTAATTCATTAGTGAGAGTCTTTTAAAAAGGGGGAGGGGTGTGAGGGGAAGCACTCCTAATCTTAACCACCCTCAGGCATCTATTACAGAAACTATTTTTGTGTAAAGCTCTTGTCTGTATTTACATCCAACAATAATTTATGTAAAATCTTTCCTTAACATTTTTAATGTTTCCTGTATCCAGCATAATTCTTCTAGCTTTGGTGTGTTTGCCTGTGCCTTCGCTCCCTCTTCTCCCTTGGACCCCTTTCCCTGGTTAATTCAAGCTCAGGCTTTCTCTTATCTCAGGTGTTAATTCCTCTAGGGCCTTGCTAACTCAAAAAGTGTGGTCCACCGATGAGTGGCATCAGCATCACCTGGGAGCATCTTGGAAATGCAGAAGCTCAGGCTCCTCCCCAGACAGTCTCAATCAGAATCTGCACTTTAGTAAGGTGCCCACGTGGTCTGTTGTTAGGCATCAACATTTGAGAAACCTCAGTCTGGAGAGCCTCACCTTCCAATCATCGCCTTTGCCCACCTCTCACTGTCCCAGCCATCCCTGTAGGGTAGGTTAGGTGGCCCATGTTTGATTTGGTTGAAGATTGCAATGGACTCATATTCACCTCCACATCCCCAGATCCTAGCACAGAACTTGACACCTAAAAGTTCAATTTGGGGAATTGTTTCATCATTTTCCGACATGACTGTTTTGTAGATGAAGGATTGCAAAGAGAGTTTTCTTGTGTACTCAGAGTGCTTTCACAGGCCTGCAGTTTTTAGGGGGTACCATTTTGTTGCAGTCTTTCTTATGGAAAACATACTTGGTTAGGAATGCTTCTCTGTGAATAATATTTGAAAGCCCCCTATCAAAACTTTGTCCCCTCTGCTTTAAATATGAATACCCGCTAATTACCAATACTTCCAGGAGGAATTAGACTTTAGATTTGGTGTGAAGGTTGACCTGCTGGCAGGCTTTAGTAAGTATTTAGGAGAGGGACATAGAGATAATGGTTATCTGATGGGAGAAAGTAGGGAACACTAGTGATGTTGGAAAAGATAAATGCTAGAGTACTGGAAAATAACTTCTAACTCCAACAGATGTTAGCATATTTTTATCTTGAATCATAATGTAGATCACTTTTTCATTTAAAAATAAAACACATTTCTTATCTATAAAATCTCAAGATGTGACTTTTTTCTCCTGTCCTGCCACATCTATGACAAATTTTATCCAGCCCTACATTTGAGGTGAACCACTGATACCCTAGGGATTGTTTTTAGATATTTGTTTTAAAAATCTAGATAGTCCAAAGTGCAGGGACTTCTACATTGATGTTTTTACACTTACATTAAAACTACGCAATAACTGAACTATAGGGAGCTTTCACTACCCATAGATCACATGGTTTTTTCATTTTGAAAGGAATGTTTAGTGGACTTGGGAACAGACAATCTAATGCAGGGAAGCTCAGCCCATGCGCCCCTGTTTTGAGTAGCAGGAAGCTGATGAGAGCTTTGGAATCAAGTTGTACCCAGAAACAAGAAACATCTGTCCTACAGGGCTGTTATTTGTCTTATTTGAAAGGAACTAGAGGCTCTTGGTACTGCTTACCAACAGCTCTCACAATTAGTCACTCAGACCACAAGACTATAAGGATTGCAATTGTATTCAAGAATGTGTGGCCTTTTTTCTCCTCTTGGGAGTCTACTACTATACTTAGCCATCACCATGGACACCAACTCCAGTCGAGTTGTGGATCTGAGTTAGTCAGGTTCACCTCTTTTATGGAAGAGTCTATTAGGTTGTCTTTCCGAAACTGCTTACCTAAGTGTCTGTGATGATGCTATTCACGATAATTTGCCCAGACCTGGGAGCTTGGGTGGGGTTTGCTAAGAGTCATCTGACACCTTTAAAGCATGTCTTATTGAGCAATCTGACGCGGTTGAGCCATGCAGAATAGGTAGAACAATTGTTTTCTATGAGCTATAACATCTAGCCTAACTCCATTTGAGTCATATTTTTCATGGCATTTGCAGCCCATCCCAAAGGGAAGAGATTTTTAACACTGTATTCTTGTGAGTCCCAGTGGTGTTTTAAAGGTTGCTCTTGGAATCTGGAAGCCATGTGAATTTTTTTTGTTTTTCATAATTGAAGGAGTTTGTTTTTAAATTGCTAAAGAATGATTAATAACCTTGAACTTTGTTACCAGCCTGTTAATGATTTTGTATGACTTTGGTTAAGAGACTATTGCACCTTGGATTTCTCTATCTGAAAAATTATGTACTTTTTTTTTCTTTTTTTTGACTAACGATCATGCGTAGAGGATCTAGAGATTAAAAGAATTAAAACATCAAGTTAAAAGTATTACATATAAGAATTAAATGATAGTCAAAGAGAAAGCAGCAATGGCTACTAAACTATTTAAAAGAAAACATGAGTTAAGACAAAGAATTGTTGTTTCTACCCCTTTAGTTCAAAATTTAAGTCTAAACAATGATCTTCACTCAAAACATTTGCAAGTTAGTCACAACACATTCTTATTGTTTATTATTATATTAACAATAAGTAAATTTAAACTGATTTTCAAGAGACCTGGTTCTTGTCCCAGCTGTACTTAAGGTGCAACCCAAGTCAACTTAATTCACCTTTCGTACATTTACCTCTCCATTCTCCACAAAATATCCCAGCGCTCTGAAACATTGTTATTAATTCTTCTTAGAATAAAATATAATAGAAATGCAATGGGAAGTATATTTTTTTCTTTGGGGAATCCATAAATTACTTTCTAAACATGAGGAAAATATGTAGTTTTGATAGTCCATTAGCACATTGAATTCTTTAGTTAAATTGGATCAGGCAGATGTAGTGGTAAGTTTAAACGTCCATTTAACATATGGAGAATGCCATTATAGCTCCTCACAATATGAAAGCAGTGTGATTTCTGGCAGAACAAACACATTTTAAAAAGCACACACTCGGAAGCCTTCCTGAGCTCACGTTTTCCCTGTGCATGTGGTTCTTAGTGTTGGGTCATCTCTCCATCAGTCAGCCTAGACTGAGAAATAAATAAAGAGGCCATGTATGATATCCTGTTGGAGATAAGGGAAGAGGTGGAAAAAGAACTACTGACCAAGTCTAGCAGTTGAGTTGTGTCACCTCAAAACACCGGTGAAGACAAAAAGGCCTGCATCTCATGGTTTTGGATCACTGCACAGTTACTGGACATCAATATGGTACCTGCCTGGGGCACCAGAGCATGCAAGGACAAGGAGAAATAGATTTAAAAAACAGGGATTGAACCAATTACGACAAACCTTTTCTTCTAGCTTAACACAAATGGAGTTCCCCTTCTTAAGACTGTAGTTGAGTTGTAATAGTGCATATAGAAAGGCTACAAGTCAACAGTTGTGACCAGAGGTAGGAATCATCACTGCTTTTATGGCGCTGGTATCTGAAAATGAATGCCAAATGGTGCTCAAGGAAGAGTTTGTGATGAGCAAAGCCTTCTTCTGACCAGGCCGTAGTGGTGCTGTACTCTGGACTCCTGACACACAGCTCTAAGACACCTTCCCATTCCTGGAGGGAACAAATGAAACTAGTTGTATTCCACCTGTCTTGAATGTCTGGCACAATCGGAGAGTTCTGACAGGGAGGATCTCGCAAAATCAGAACATTACTCTCCAAAACATATGCCTTTCATTATTTATGCCAATTAGTATTATAGTGTTTCAGAGCTGTAGTCAACCTTGGAGATCATCTCATTATGGATTTTTTTTTTTTTTTTTTTTACTAAAACCAGTTGGCAGTTGCAAAGTTTTCAAGTTTTTAGTGCACTGTTTGCTTTTGACAGTGTTTGGCAAGTTATCTGAGCTTCTTCCTGGCTCTCTAGTATATCATACAAACGGGGAGGACTAGGTGACACATTAGCTGTCCCTGTGGGGAACAAAAAAGGAAGCACCTTGTGGGATGAGGAGGAACAAAAAGGCAGAGAAAAGAGCTAGGGTCCCAAAGGTTTGAAGGAAATAAAAATATTGAACACTGTGTTAAATGGAATGTTATCTACAAAGTGTGTAATCCCTACGACAATCTTATGAGCTACCATTCAACATAAAGCTAATAGAAGTTTCACTTGTGGTCAGAAGGTTAAGTTTTGGTTTTTGGTTTTGTTTTTTTTTTTTTTTCTTAGGCTGCCAACCTTAGATGGTGGTCAAATTGCGGGGTTTTCCAAGGTCATGCATTACAGAAGAGATAGCAAAAGAGATCTCAGTAGGGCCAGAAAGGCCAGTGAGGGTCCTGTTCGAGGAATTCTTCAGGGCCCTTTTCATCAAGGCCACATCTACAAAATCCCTTAAGATACATATTCTCTCCCATTCTGTTTAAGCTGTTGATCTTGCCTAGAGTTGATTCTATTTTAATATTTCCTAACCTTGTAATGTTCAGACCCAGTTATCTAGGGAGATATGTTCAAATTCAGTTATTTAGTAATAATGGTAAACTTAGTAGGTATTTTCCATTTACATAGAAATTTGCAGTTACTAAAGAATTTTCGTATACAGCAACAACCTGCTAAGTAACACTTTCCGGAAAACTGTAAAAACTCTGGGGCCCAGAGTTTAAATGGCATACCCAAAGTCACATAATTGGGAAAACCTCAAACCCAGGGAATTTCTCCAAGTCCAATATTCTTTATACCAGCCAGGTTTACAATGATAGTTGGTTTCTCAGGGCAGCCCTCTAAGGTCCTTTAACCCATAAAGATATTGAATTATACCAGTATCTTAATCTCTAACCACCTTATGTTTCCACTGAAAGATGCATAGGGTTTCAAAAAATTAGTTGACAAATATATTTGTGAAACACAGCCCACCATAGATGAGGACTCCTGATATTCTAGCATTGGTAGCCACTTCTTTTCTCCCAGTTTGAAAATGCAAGAGCACCAAGAGAGGGCATGATGAGCTGTTCAGGAATATTGTTAGAAAGTTCAGGCAGTCTCTAAAGTCTCTTTGAACCTGACACTTGTAGGCAGAATGATGGTCCAAATATGCTGTACAGTCGTGGAAACAGTAATGCAAAGTTTTTAAGTTTTTAGCTCATCGTATGCTTTTGACAGAGTTTGGCAGGTCATCCAAGCATCTTCCTATCTCTCAAGCATGCTGGATGTACATGTGGCAGCTTCAGCTGACTCAATTGTCTACGCAGAAATAACAGTGGCTTCATTGAGGGCGCTCATGTAACAAGATCCAGAAACAACCATTCAGGTCAGCAGAGAAAAAAATAACAAATTTTTGTTATAAACACTCTCTAATGCATTTGCACAGATTAGGCAATCAAGTAGATACCATCTTGGAAAGGAGAGAACTTTTCTAAGGACCTGGAAGGCTGGATGAGTACATTACCCCTGGGGGCTTAGGGATGTGAAGGGAGAGGAGAAGGAAAAAAAAGTGGTGTGTCCCAAGGATGAGTTTTACCTCCTTAATTTTGCTTTGGTCCATCATTTGGTACCAAGATCTGAGTTATAAATTAGTTTATTTCAGTTGGGATCATGTGAGTGAATGGTTCATCTGACCAAGTGTCCATTAGATTGCCACTATAGCAGACTTTGGAAAGAGCTCTGAAGCAGAGAGATTGTGCCTTGCAACCGGCAGCATCAGCAACACCTGGAAGTTTTTAGAAGGGCAGAATTTCAGACCCCACCCCAGACCTGCTGAATCATAATCTGCATTTTAACAAAATTCCCACGTGATTCATAAAGTCAGGAAAGCACAGCCACGGAGGATCCTGAGAAGTAAAATGTTTGTTTCCCTCTAATTTTCAGAATGAGAAAAACAAATGATTTTCACACTCTACATGCTAAGAAAAGAGCAGTCATAAAGCTTTCCCCTTTTGTTCTTCCACTTTCCCTGTCAATTTCATTGCATTCACAACCCCGTGATATAATTATTAGTTCATGTGTCTGTCACCCAACTGGACTGTAAGCTCTTTGGTGGCTGTGCTGTGTATTGTTCACCCTTAGAGCCCCAGCACCTAGCATGGTGCTTGGCATCTAACAGGTGCATATATAGTGCTACTTAGGAGCGCCACCTTCAAAGCACAACGAACATGGGTTTGAATCCCAGCCCTGCCCCAAGCCTCAGTTCATGCATCTGTGAAACAGAAATAAAGATAGCACTCCTCCCTAGCACAGCACTTGATGCATCTTAGCTACTCATGAGTGGTAGCTGTTGTTATTCTTATGTGTTTAATAAATGTTGAACAAAAGAATGAATAGGAACCTCGTATAAAAAGTTTTAAGATTAAAATTTGGTGCCCTGATGCTTCAAGTATATGCAATTGAATTTAAAAATGATACACAAAGGAAATCTGATATATATAAGAAAAGACAAAGGTAGAATGGATTGGAATGGATCCATAGGAAAAGCATGTGATTCAGAATCGGAAGACCAGTGTCCTTTATGAGCTATGTGATCTCGCACAAGAAACAAGATCTCTAAGCCTCAGTTTCTTCACGTAAAGGGTGGCGGTAATAATCCTCTTTATTTCATGGGGTTATGCAAAAGCTCTTAGAACTTGCAGAGCAGGAGGACAGGGCCTGCCTTGCTCATTTTTGTACCACTACCTCTTAGCACAGTGCCTGACACATAGGAGGTGCTCAATAATGCATGTGTGTTCAATCGGATTAGAGCATGCACTCTTAATGGGGATGAAACTTGGATATCGCAATGGCTTGCGGCCGCCAAAGCTTACCCCTTATAGACAAAATCCTCTTCTGTACCATTTAGGGGATCCTAAAGGATTTCTCAGCATCTTTAGGGGATAAAAAGGTTCTTTGCATGTGTAGCAAGGGAGCAAGGAAGACAATTAAGAAAAAAAGTTTGATAAACACAATTAGAGGTCTGGCTCTGCAACTTGGTACCACATGACAGTCCTTACAGAAAAAGCATAAAAGAGAGAAAAGCACTAACTAAAAGGCAAGCAGAGTGAATCTCTAGAAATAAAGAAAGAATGGCAATTTCAAGATCCTGGGTGAGATGATATATGTAAAAAGAATTTTGCCACATTAAGAGCTAGAGAAATGTATACTTAATGGAGGGAAAAGCCTTTAAGAAACATTTTCAAGTTGGATGTTTTATTTGGATTTATGTCCAATAATATGTTGATTCTCCCCATGGTTGTTTTATGCCTGACCATGTAATTGGGCTTTTGCTCCACAACTTCCCCAGGATATTTCCCAGTCGAGTGAAATTCAGCATGAATTTCCCCAGCGAGGAACTTAGTGACTGATACAGCTCCAAACCTTTTGTAAGTAGATTCCTCTGCAAGGCGGACCCCACGAGCAGGGCTGTCTGTTGTTACATCAGCGTTCTGGGGTCTCCACATGGGCTCAAACAGGAAACTTGTGGGCAGAGGCTATGCAAACATTCCTGCACATTTCTACAAGTTCCGTCCACTTACCAACACTTTTAACAGATGCGGCTGAAAACGTTAAATAAGAATTGGAAATGATTTCCACAGAGCACAATGCAAAAGCTGGACAAGGCTTTTCCATGTTTTAAGGGAGGTCATAGCAGCCCTCGAAACCCAATGTCCTAACAACCCTCTTGCCACTGTCAAAGTCTTACCTGATCTCATGTGTAACCCTTTTTAACATGTTACTGTGTTCCTTCTTTGGATGCTCAAAGGAATTGCAGACTATAAAGATAGGACACGTGGAAAGCATGCCTTTAGTTTCGCTATGACCTGAACACTAAACTTGAACCCTGGGCCCTAAAGTTGAACCTCTGTCTGGGCTACTCTCCTGCTTCACAAGCGTCCTGCCACATTTCATTATCAGTCATATACGAAGAAAGGAGCTATTCTTCTATGTCTACTACTCTATTTTCACAGTGGCTCACACCTGTAATCCTAGCGCTCTGGGAGGCTGAGGCAGGCAGATCGATTGAGCTCAGGGGTTCGTGACCAGCTGGAGCAAGAATGAGACCCCATCTCTACAAAAAATAGAAAAATTAGCCAGGTATGATGGTGCACACCTGTGGTCCCAGCCACCCGGGAGGCTGAGGCAGGAGGATGGCTTGAGCCCAGGAATTTGAGGTTGCAGTGAGCTATGATGATGCCACTGCACTTCAGCTGGGCCAAAACAAAACAAAACAAAACTTCCATACTATTCTATTTTTAAAAATATCCGATTAAAAATGGTTAAAAGGATTTAAAAGGATGAGTGAAAATAATTATAAAAACATTTCACAGGATTATAATGCACATGGTATTTTTCATATACGTAGCTTGTCTCATGTAATCCTTTGAAAGAATTTTACTTTTGTACATTTAGCACTGGAAATATTCTATGCTAAAATAGAAAGGGCAATCTTAAAAATTATTTTAATTCTGGTTCACATGGAAAGTAGCAGATGGATAAATGAAGATTCCAAGAAGAGGAGGTTAGGCTACATTTGTATGAAAAGAACTGAATTTCTATTTTATTGTAGCTATGATTTTAGGTAGTTTCTGGGGATTGTCTTTTATAGAAATCCAAATCACACGAACATAGTTTATAACATCATTACCATTCTTAATATATACCACCAAAATTTCTTTATCAGCCAGCTATGATTTTCTTTTAAGTCCCTAAATATACCTTATGTGGGTCACTTGGTAGTTTATCTTTCTTAAGGGGAGGAATGAGTCGTACCAGACTTAATACTCAAGATTCAGTGTAATTTGACCTCCTTTACTTGCCAGATACTCTCCTGTGGTTTTTGGTTTCCCTGGTGTGTGCTCAGTTCTGTGCTTCCTGGCAGTCACTCCCTGGGGGAGTCACACTGGGGGTGGGGTTGTGTCTCTGGGCCTCCTCCTGCTCCCCCTGGGAAGGCCCTGAGCTTACCCAAACCCACTAATTGAGGCGCTTGGTCGAAGCAGGGTGAAAAGCTGATAGTGAGTAGGCTCGGCCTCAGGATTAATGGCCTGTGACCTTCTGTTAATGTTTGTGAGCCGCTTTATTCCTAGAAAGCTGTGGACCTCCCACACTAAACAATGTGATCTACAACTGGAGTGATTCAATATCTCAAAGTGGCCATGGGGAGTTTGGAATTCAGGAGACAGCTCATTCTGAAGATCCAAAGATAGCTTAGTCAACTCCTGAGAGGAAAACATGGGCTCAGGCCCTCCGGTGGTGTTCTCTTCTTGGAAAAGCTGTGAGCATCTGGGGAAGTGGGAATGCTCTCTTGGTGAGGAGGATGCTCTAACCTTGTGTTGACCAGAAGCCTCATTGGTTAGACACACAGCAATGAAGAAAGAATAAAATCTTCTTTCAATGGCATGGCATGATTTGAAATATTTTTACAACCATTTTTTCATCCTGATTTATTAATATCTTTTATCTTTCTGTGGCTTTGTGGCCAGACATGGAAGCAGTAGTCTTTTGGTGGGGGGGAATCTCTGGCTAAGATAGATAGATGTTCTGTTACTGTGCCTCAGACATGGAATGCTGGAATTCCAGGTTTGTTCAAAGAAAGATTTGAAATTTCTAGAGGATGGGGGAAAATGGACTTTTGTAGGAACAGAGAATGTGCTTTGTTAAAGAGTCATGACTCTTATCCTAACAAAAGTGTTTGGTCTTTTCAATGAAAACAAAACCAACAAACAGGCCCAGAGAAAGGGCTGCTCATTTCTGAGAAGCTGTCTGCCTAGTGCTCAGAATGACAAAAGAATCAAAGTCAACCTTGTCTCTTCTAACATGAGGGGAAACTGTGCAAGCTTCTTTTTTTGTGCTGGTGATTAAGGTGATGTCTTTATTTAGCATGTGATCCAGTTTAGAACACAGAATACCTGCCTTGTCCCCCACAAACAACGACAAAGAATAAGATTCCATTCCATGCTCGTGTGGTAGCACATGCCTATAGTCTCATTTACTTGGGAGGCTGAGACAGGAGGATCATTTGAATCCAGGAGCTCAAGACCAGCTTGGGCAACATAGCGAGACCCCCATCTCAAAAAATAAAATGAAATCTAAGATTAAAAATCCTGAACTTTAATAAAAAAATTAAGTTCACTTGTAATTATTTAGAATAACTAATAAATAATAGAGAAGATAAGCAGAGAATGAAATTTGAGAGTTACAGTGCCTAGGACAAGTCATTGATCAAAAGTGCAGTTAATTGTAAAGCCAGGCATGGTTGTGTGCCCCTGTGGTCCCCGCTACTCAGGAAACTGAGGTGGGAGGATCACTTGAGGCCAGGAGTTGGAGGCCACAATGTACTGTGATCACACCTATGAATAGCCACTGTACTCCAGCCTGGGCATCATAGACCCCATTTCTTAAAAAAATAAAACTAAAATAATTTTTAAAAATCCCATTCCTATGCAAATAAGATGTGGAACTTTTGGAAAATTTGGAAATTCCCGGATGGCATGAACTTGAGGGTATGAGAGATCAGTTCAGAAATGCAGGGTGTATCAAACTGCTATTTCCAATGCACTTCTGGTTTTGAATGTGTGTAATTGTATCAATTTTTTGATTTTTAATGGATTGGGAAGGTATATGTGGGAGATAAAGGGGATAACAGCAGAGAAAATTCCAAGATAGGTAAGATTAGTCAGCAGAATATTGGCAGTGGTTTCTGAATGCTGGTATTGTAGGTGAGTTATTTTTTCTTGGATGTGTGCAAAGTAGAGCAAATTCCTGACCCATCTTGCCCACTGCCTTGGGGCTTTTCTTTTTCTCTGAAAAGGTAAGAAAATAAAAGTGAGGTGTCTTGCTCAATTCTAGTTGCTGTCCAATCTCCTGATTTTTAAAAAATTTTAACTTGAGATAATTGTATATTAGCACCTAGTTGTAAGAAATAGTATAGAGAGATCCCATGTATCCTCTATCCAGTCCCCTGTGGTAACATCTGGCAAACCTATAGCACAATGTCACAGCCAGCATATTGACACTGAAACAATCAAGTTTGGAACATTTCCATAGCCACAGTGATACTTGTGTTGCCCTTTTAAACCACACTCACTTCCCTCCAGCCCTCACCCTCTCCTTAACCTCTGGCAACCACTAATCTGTGCTTCATTTCTATGGTTTTCTCATTTCAAGAATGTTAAATAAATGAAGTCATAGAGTATATTACCTTGGAAGATTGGCTTTTTTCACTCAGCCTAATTCTCCGGAGATTCACCCAGGTTGTTGTTTGTATCAATAATAATTGGTTCCTTTTTGTTGCTGAGTAGTGTTTTATAGTATGGCTGTACCATAGTTTGTTTAACCATTAACCTGTTGAAGGACATCCATGGTGTTTCCAGTTTGGGGCTACTATAAATCTGCTGTAAACATAAGTTTTCATTTTCCTGGATTACCCAAGAGTACAATTGCTAGGTGGTATGGTATTTGCATGTTTAGTTTAAAAAAAACAAAAAACTGTCAAACTGTTTTCCAGAGTAGCTGTACCATTTTTTACATTCTCACAAGCAACATATTAGTGATCTAGTTTCTTCGAATCCTCACCAGCATTTGGTGTTGTCTCTATTTTTATTTTAGCTATTCTGATAGCTGTATAGTAATGTCTCATTATAGTTTTAATTGTCATTTACCTAATGGCTGATGTTGACGATCACTTCATGTGCTCATTTGCTCTCTGTGTGTGCTCTTTAGTTAAATATCTGTTCATACATTTTTCTCATTTTCCAATTGAATTGGTTTTTTACTGTTGAATTTTGAGAGTTCTTTATATATTTTAGATACTAGTTCTTTGCCATATATGTGGCTTGCAAATATTATCTCCTAGTTTATATGCACTTCACATGGGCAAAAGTTTTTAATTTTGATGGAGTCCAATTTATCAACTTTTCCTTTTACAGGTTATGTTTTTGGTGTGAAGGCCAAGAACACTTTGCCGGGCCCTGATCTCAAATATTTTCTCCTTTTTTTCTTTACTTTTTTATTCTTTAATAAAAGTTTCAACTATCATTTAATTATGGAAAGATGTGAAGCACCCATAAAATTAAATTCTGCTATAAAATATGTAAAGAAATTCTACCTGTTCTATCCGAAGGAAAAAATTAAATTACAGTCAGTTTACCTGAATCTAGTTCTTGACACCATTCATGTTAAATACTCTAGTTTTTAAGCAAGCCAAAGTTTATGAATTACTTTTAGAGTCCTTGGCTGAATCGTTTTACATTTTATGTTTATCTTATTATGTACTTTACAATATATATTTTTGTACAACTGATATTAAACTAAATATTTAGTTTAATGATATGTTTGTATAATTATTTTGTATAATTTTTATTTTGTGTACAATTCATTTAAAACTATATAAGCACCAAAGGCATTTCTGAAAAGGTCATAGACAGAAAGCCCAGAAGAGCAATGTCGGGCTTAGATGGAAGGCGGGAAGGGGTCATTTCTAATTTCGTGTTTTGAGGTGATGGAGAAAACAGTTAAGGTGCATGCACATAGGGATATAGGGATGTCAGGTCACTTTTAGCAGCATCTGCTTGAACCATCGCAAACTCCCCAGTAAGCATCCATCACCCCAGCATCCTGCCCTCGAAGCCCAGAGCTCATGCATTTCTCAGCCTCCAGAATTGGATCTATCTATCATTCGTTTACTGTCTTGTTTTATCATTTAGTCAGAGAACTTTTTTGAAAAGAGATAACTAATTCATATAAAGAAAGTAAATTACTGCTTCTTGGTGTGTATATTTTAAAGTTTGATCCTGATATTGTTTATAATGCTTATCCTGTCAAAAATAAACAAAAATATTTTGACTAGAATGAATTTGTATGGGTACCAGATATAAAACCTGCAAATAAACCTAAGTTTGGGGAAGTCAGTGCTTTAATTGATGTTGATATTTGATACCCCACTACAGGCACTGCATCTTGGGATTATCTGCTGACATGATTCCCATCACATCAGACTATCAGGGTAGGGGGAAGGTAAAAGAAAAATTGTTGTCATAGCACTGATAATATACTAAATTTTCACAAACTATAATAAATCAACCTAAGAATTGAGCTAATAAATATAGATTGAGAGCATAATTCTATTGTTGTCTGGCTGACTTAATCACTCTCATATGGTAAAATCAACTGACTTTTGTTATTTGGGATGTGTTTTTTCTTTAATTTATTTTTCCATTGCTGGCCGCACCCTATGAACTAACTTATAACTCTTTGCTCCCATGTTTTCATCATATTAAATTCATATTCATTCTCTCTCTCTCTCTCTCTTTCCATTTTTGCTATACTAGTGTCCCATTTCCCAGAGGAACAGTTCAGCTCGACAGCCAGGGAGAGAGCCTGGATGCTCAAGGTAAGGCTTAAATATAAATTATGTTGCATGACTCCTTGTTTACAGACTAAATTGAAGTATTACTGCCTTTGTAACAAATTTACTTTCAAAATTCCAGTATACAACTTAAGCCAATATTTGAGCAAATGTGCTTTATTAAAACATTATTTTTCAAAAGGTATTCTATTTCCTAAATGTACTAAGTGCTAATAAACTGCTATTAGTGAGTCCTCTAAAAATGGTTAAGACAATTAAAGTTTAATTATGGAGACATTATTAGTGATAAGTGAAGGGGGAGAATATCCAGATATAGTCAAAATGATCTCACCACATTTCTAATGATTTGTGAATAAATGATTTTTATTTGGTACTGTTAAAAGCAACCTCTCTGTTGGCTTTATGAGAGAGAGAGAGAGTTCTAGAGAGATCAATCTAGTGACAGGGATGAAGAATCCAGAAAGCCTCATTTTTTTCAGTTTGGGATTTGTCTTTGAGACACAATCATTTTGACCTTCAGTTATTTCCCACTGGTCCTCTGAGTCTCTGTATGTAATGTCTTCAAAGTTCACCTCCATGAGCTCCCTAGAACAAAGGAACAATTAACTGAAATTCCACCAGATGGCAATATTTGGAAAGCCATTCAGAGAGGTTTCAGAGCTATAAGCTGTTATTGTTCACACAGACAACAGGCTCACAAAATACACACTAGATTTCACTAAAGGTGCTGTAAGCATCTTTTGTTTTATTCCTTTTTCCCCACAGTGTCAAAAATTTTTACTAAAAAAAGTGTATGTGTGTGTATGTGTTTTCTTCTTTTGTTTTAAATTCTGGAATGATAAAATTAGAAACCTCATTCTTAAATAATAAGTCTCCAAACAGTATTGGTGAGTATTAAAAGCTCAAATCAATGGATCATATATTACCATATGCATTTGGGGATCCCATTGTGATAAATGCCATGGTCAATGGCCATTTTTAAATAAAGTATTTGAGAAGAGAAATCTGAAACTCTTCTCAAAAAAAGAATACCATTTTAAGAAGTTGCCGTCACATTAAACCAAGTGAAATTTGCAGGCATAAAATTCTTATTTGTATTGATTTGGAATTATTAAAGTTTATTATTTATTTAAATGGGATGAGTAAACTTTTTCCCCCTTCTGCTCTAATGAAAATGGAGAGATGGAACCCTGAGTGGTGTCCCAACAGCTGGGTTCTTCAGAGGTCAGAGCAAGCCTTAGGGCAGAGTTGGGACAGTGGGCAGGAGAAAATCACCTGCGGACAGTAGAACTAGCAAGAACCAAGAAGAAACAATACCTAAGCTTTCTATGTACATATAAAAGCAGTCCGTGAGTGCCCTTTGAAAACTCATCTGTACTGCTGGCCCTTCTGGCAGGGGCCCCTCTGACTGCTATGTCTGGGATAGTCCTGGTTTACTTCCGTTGTCCTGGAGTATAATCTAGAAAGCATCCCCTTTCGCCCTCAAAAGTGTCTGAATTTGGATGATAAATGATATGGTCATCCTATCTTCCAGGCTAGTATATTTGAAGAAAAAGTAATACAAAAAGGTGGCCCATTACTTAAGTAACATATCTCTTTATAAATCTCCTTATATCTGGGGGTGCAGGATAAATGCATCTTTCTGTAATGAGCCAAATAGTAAATATTTTCTGCCTTGCTGGCCATAGTCTCTGTCATAATTCAGCTCATTGTATTAATAGTATGAAAACAGCCAAAGATAATACATAAATGAATGGGCTCGTCTGTGTTCAATAAAACTTTATTTACAAAAACATGCAGCATGCACATTTGGCCCCCAGCCCATAGTTTGCCCACCCTGTTAGATGATGGATGGTAAGGGGGTCAGGAGATGGTGAAGAACCAAGGAGACAGCCGTCTTTAATTCCTCTCCCTTCTCTTCATATCTCTTCCGGGTTACAGTCACTTTTGTTTAACCCTCTCAGGAGCTAGTGTTACTAGTTTCCTTCAGTGAGTAATCCCATCACCAGTTACATGGTTCCCGAGAGTCCTTTGCTGGGTCCGGCTGCTTGCTTCTCATCAAAAGTGTTTTTATACTCTGCACCATGCATTACTGTGCATTACTTTCCACCTCATGACTTATAATTCAGGTGTCACCTGAGTCCAAGAGTTCAATACTGAAGCAATAACTAGTTAGGAGCTATTTAATTTTATTCTTTGGTCCTCACTAAACAACTGTCTACGGGAAATATAGCTGCATTAAGGAAAAGTTAATGTTGACCATACCAAATTTTTTATTATTAAAAGTAACATAAATTTAAAGGAAACTTTGCAGAAAAATCACCCATAAAAACACCACCCCAAAAAAACTATTTCTCTATTTTTGCATATTTTGCTTTTTCCACAAGTGTTTCTATTTTTCCACCATGAATATCATAATTCATGTGAACTTTGCATTTTACTGAGCATTAGTCATAGTGTCTTCCACTTTCACAGGTCATCAGAACTATCATTAGAATAGTAGAATAATATTGTATCAACAGGCCATAAATATGATTTTTACTATTTTCCAATTTTTCACTACAAAACATGCTAAACTAAATTTTTTATACAGACTCTATCATTGTTTTGGTTGGTTTAGTTTGATTTGTATCTGTTCATCTATTTCCTAAGAACAAAAGTCTCAGAAGTGGGATTATTAGTCAAGGATATGACAATTTTTATAATCTTTATATAATTTGCTATATTTTTCCCAAAAATTTTGGAATAACTTGCAAACATTTTAAGTTTTAGGGTACTGGTTTCACCACAACTTTATCAGAAAGAACATTTAATTTATTCGATAATATTTACTGAATGTCTACTATCTGTAAAGCACTGCGCTAATAGCTTTGGTGTGTATATATGTTTGTGTGTGTGTGTGTATGAATGATGTGCTCCTTCTACATTTATTGCGTACCTATTATGAGCTAGGTATTATAAAGTTTCAATGGCAAGCAAGAGATAGCTTCTGTCTCAGAAAGTTTGACTTTATTGGACAGCTAAGATATATACATAAATAAATATAATAAAATATAGAAAATGAGAAATAAAGTAGGAGAAATAAAGTTAAAATATTATGGGAGTTTGGGGAGAGGGAAGCTAGAGATGGCATCTGAGCCAAGCCATGAAGGTAAGTTGGGATACTCAGGGATAGTGAGATTTGTCATTCATTCTATAAACATGTATTATCAACTCCATGCCAAGTTTTATGCTAAAACCTAAGGATATAAAAATGACCAAGACAGAGCTCTTAGAGCGCACTGTCTAGTGGAGTAGAAAGTCTTTACAACCAGGATAGCTTGTCTGGCAGCAGATACATGGAGTAGGGATGAGCAAGGATTTCTTTTGGAATGAAGCTTTTTCATGTCTCTTCTTTTGAAATGCACAGTCATCATCAGTTATTGCATCAGAATCTGCAGGAGATCTGCTTCTGGAAGTTTGAAGGTGATTGTAGATGCACTTGTACTGACCAACATTCCAATTAAAGTTGGCCTAGATTGACAGTCCCCCAGCGAGTACATTTACTGAGAATGCAGAGCCCAGGCCGGGATCAGCAAGACCTACATCCCGGCCTGCACCAGCTGATGACTGAAGCAAATCACTAAGAGTTGTAGGGTTTTCCTGGTATTTTGTTTTTAAAACAACTGGAGGGAACTTCATTTATAATCTAATCCAATACTCTCATTTTATACATGAACATTCTTGGGCAGGGAGAGTCAAGTGACTTACCTAGGGTCAGACAATGACATCCTGCAGCACCAGAACCCTGGCTTCTGATTCCTCTTGTTCTGTGCACACTGCTTTAATTTTCCCTACCTCATCTGTACCGTAGGAATAATAAGAACTAAGAAGAGTATCCACCTAAGCATGCCTCATACACATAAAAGTAATAACATGTATTTTACCCATCTTATACCACAGCAAAAATTTTAAAATTTACTATTTTTAATTAAAATTTTAAGTAGTACTGCACAGAAGAGTGGTGTAAAGAGAGAAACGTAGAATACATTCCTACATCTGCTACTTACTTGCTTCAGAACCTGGGAAAATAGCTTTACCACACTGAGCTCTACTCTCCTCATCTTCAGAATAGGGACATAATACACGTTGAGTTTGTTGTAAAAATAATTAGAAGTAATATAAGTGTTGGGTACATCAGGGACACTCAGAAAATACTGATTTTCTTTCCCTTTCCTTCCTAGAGGTACAGGTTCTTCACAGGGTTCCCTTTATTTATTAATCAGGTTACCTTATAAGACTCACGGGAATTAAACGATGGCATGAGAGAACATTTATAAAACTAGGTGGTGCAGAGCTTAATGTAATCACTTCTTAATTTCACTTAACTGTTTAAGTGGAGATTTAGAAGTTTTTCTTCATGATTCCTCCTCCTCTTCTTCAGTGGCTTATTTTATATGTTCTGTGGACATGTTGGTAAGACTTAAGAATTCGCTCGTTTTCTCTGTGGTTTACTTTAAAATAATTTGTCAAATAAATAGAGCTTCCACATATGAATGAGACCAGGCAGTGTTTAACTTTTCTGTTCCTGGCTTATCTCACTTGACATAATGTCCTCAAGTTCCTTCCATGTTGCCATGAATGATAGGATTTCATTCTTTTTTATGGCTGAATAGTATTGCTTTGCGTCTATATGCCGCATTTTCTTTATCCATCCATCTGCTGTTGGACACCTAGGTTGATTCCATATCCTGGCTATTGTAAATACTGCTACAATAAACATGGGGGTGCAGACGTCTCTTCGACAAAATGATTTACTTTCAGATTTAAGCAGAAGGCAGGAGGCTTTGAGACGGCAGGAGGCAAGGGGTGAGGACATACCTCTTCATTTCAACAAGCAAGGATTGGAATAAGATAGCTGGCCTTCAGGTAAATGTATAGGTGTGGGGACAGAAAACTGAAATTCTGGTCTATCGGTTTCAATGCCTTTTGTAAAGTCAGAGGCAAGGACATCTGCTGAAGGAGGTGAAGGTGGTAAGGTCAGAGAGATAAGGCAACTGAAAAAGCATTGAAACATCTGGTTTATAAATAATGACAGAGCGCTGACTAGGGAAGCAAAAGGAAGCATTGAGACCCACTTGGGTTCGGAGGTCATGAATTCATACTTGTGCTGGTCTTCTAGGCAGGGTGATTTTTTTTGTTATTGGTCCTAGCAGGAGTCAGCAGTCCACATGAGGTACATGTACCTGGCAGATGAAAACTTTAGAAGAGCTTTCCTTTGTGAAAACATTAAAATTGATCACGAGGTCAATGCATTTCTTTTTAAATGGGTTAATGCTTTATTCTTTCTCTTTAAAATGTTGTTAAGAGCCAAATGACTGAGTTATGAGTTGCTGATTTTTTGGTTTGTAGTGAGTTTGTTACTTTGTACGGGGATTGTCACTAACTCTCCAGGGCCCTCTGTTGACTGCAGAGATTATTGGGGACTGGCCTTAATTAACAATTGATTCCATTAATTCAGAGTGAAACTTTTGAACAGTTTATTGAGTAGTTTGGTGTAACATCCACCTTCACAAACTTGTATTCCCTGTTATGGGTACTTGTGGCCTCAGAGGCAACTACTGTGTTACATATAGAAATAAACCTGCTGCCTGCTTAGCACAGGCACCTTTAACACGTATTATACGTCCCTAGAGATTTCTGCCTTTTGTGCAGAGTACCAAGATCCGGTTAAGTAATATTCATTTTTGCTAATAAAAACGTCACTGAAATTATCCCAAGGTTGACATATCTTATCAAAATTTTCTTTACAAGTGGGCTGTGGTATGTGGAAAGAATGCTACTGATGTCACACAGGCGAGTGCCTGGAATGCCTGTATGTAGTGAGACCCCTACTCGAGAAATGTGATTCTCCTACCCCACTTCGCTTTGTGACTTTACTTTCCCGATCCGAGAGTCACTAAAAATAACAAGTCCTGCCATCCACAAGTTGGTGATAGCCTAGGGATTCTGGTTCTGGGGAGGGTAAGTATGGGAGAAGGAACAGGATCTGTGAACAACCTGTAGCCAAGGTAGATTCACCTTCATTTCTAACTAAACTGTCTGTCTAGCACCTGAATACCAGAGTCCTGTGTGCACAGGGAAAAAACGTGGGGGAGAGAACAAACTTTATTCGTTGCCTGTGGGGTACTCAATACTCTGCTAGCAACTGTACATACATTGTATCATTAATGCTGATGTGTCCTGTGTGAATCTTGTTTATGCTTTATACAAAGAAGGAAATTGAGTTTCGGAGAGGTTACTAACTTGTTTAAGACACATAGCTGGTAAGTGGTAGAGACAGATTAGGACCTAGGCAAGTATGAATGCAAACTTATCTCTATAAGCAGTGCTCACAGCTAGATACACATTTAGGACTACCCAAGAAGTAGAAAATCTTCAGGGTAGGATTGGAGGTAGCGTAGAGGCAATAGGATGCAAATGACTTGACTTGAATTCTGTGTATGTGATTTGTTTGTATTTTTTAATTCTGATTGTCTCGGAAGATACTCCCTCCCCTCCCTTTCCCTCCAGTTAAATTGATCATATATTATCCCTTCATGGAAATACAACCACTAGTGTCACAGAAAATGTACATTCGATCATTTGATTAAAATTACTCAAGACATAATGACTGGCCAGGTGTAGTGGCTCACACCTGTAATCCCAGCACTTCGGGAGGCCAAAGCGGGAGGATGGCTTAAGGCTCGGAGTTCAAGACCAGCCTGGGCAACATAATGAGACCTCATCTCTACAAAAAACAAACAAACAAACAAAAAAACCAATGACATATTCCAGCATTTAAGCAAAAATACCAACACACTTGGTACTTATATATATTTATATTTTATGATAAATATATTACATTATCTACAATCATTTAGTCAAACATCTCCTAGAGTGCAACTGCTGCCTGCCTTTTCAATGTATCTTACATGTGCAATATCTTCTTCTACTTCTATAGTATTTCCAAAAGTGTTGTCATTAAAAATAATTTAGAAACATGAAAAGCAAATCACCTATAATCCTACCCTAGCAAACGACTTTTTAATTTTTCTTCTAGTCCTCATTCATATAATTTTACATAGTTATAACCAGATCTTGTGCACATTTTATTTTTCTTTTTCACTTTATGACATGTTTTCTATACTAGTGCACATATTCATGATTGTAGTTTTAATGTCTGTTAAATAGTCTGTAGAATTGACAGACCATTATTTACCCAGCCTGCCATTGTTTGCCATATAGACTCTGTTTCAAAGCTAACTTTGGTATGTTTTAAACTTAGGGGTCATAACTGGTTAAATAATTCTTCTGAGTGAAAGTCTCATACTGTGTGTCCCTATATCCCCTGTGAATATAATGCAGTTTTCATCATACTATGGAATTCCTCATTGGATATTACATCAGATATTTTTTTTAAAATTTTCACATGTGTAATTTTTACTTTCTAAATAATAATATTCTCAAGAGCAGTGAATGATGCATTCATTTTAATTATCCCCCCAGACATTAGGCATTGAATACATGCTTCTGAGTTCTGTGGAGTCTATAAAACCAGCTTGGCATCGGGTTGCCTGGCTACTTCTGCTGTGGATGACACAGATTTTCAGCATCCCTTACCTCAAATATCATTCTGCTTAAAATGGGTGCACTGACGTGTCTGTCTCTGTTCTAAAGTTAGCCATGCTTCGGTCTTCAAGAAAGCAATTCAGATGGATCACAGATTATCAGGTTAATATCAAACTATACTGGGGAACATGAATATCAAAGGTCAACATGAGCCTCATAGTGCTTCTCTAAAGCACAATATTCTAGGCCATGGGGGTATTTTTTTTTTTCCAGCTGGACTCTAAATCTTGCTTTGGATGCTGATTTGTTGTTCTGCTCTAATTTTTCAAGACAATGAGTGGCCTTTGTATCTGCATGGTAGGGTTTCTTTCCTGGGATTCTCGTGTCTTTAACTTTATTTTTGCCCTTAGTGAGTGATGGGTTTCAGACCTGTGTGAGGTAAGGCCACTCATGCAACATTACTTTGGTTTATAAGCTGGACTGAGACATTAGCATCCTCTTCCAGTGCTTGGCTTAGAGAAAAGCTTTCCTTGGATTGTCAAAAAAAAAAAAATATGGATTGAGTGCTTGGAACATTGTGTAATGACAACATGTCTCCAACCAAGAGCAACCTATTTCTATAAAGCTGTTTTGGAATAAGAATATCCAACCCACTCTTGCCTACGGCTCAAGAAAACATATACCCTGCAGTGTAAAATAAAAATTGCCTAACTCAAGAACACTACTTTGATTATTTGAAATTTTCATTGTGTAGTGAGATATCAAAACATAAACCATTTGCTTTTAAAATTTAATTTCACTTAGGTGAAATGATTTTAGAGTACATGGTAAGAATGGTAGAGAAGAAAATTCTGGTTGGAAAAATTGGCATTTTTGGCCCAAGGAACAGAATCATTTACCTGGATGGAACTCAATATATGTTTTTCACTGATATAGAATTTTGGAAGGCAGCCATGCTCACCGCTATACCACCAACACACTTTGATACAGAATTTGGGGTACCTTAGCATGGTCAAAAAGGCTTCAGAATAGGTGGACTTTAATCACTTCTCGGCCTTTTGGCTAAGATCAAGTGTAGAAGAGGTGGACTTTGAGCTGAGCCTACCTGTATAAAATGATAGGTAAAAGGAAAAAGGACATCCCAGGCAAGGAATGGGGCAAGGACCATCTCGAGGGGGTAGGGAAAGACTGATACTGTAATGTGAATAATGGAAATTAAGGAAGAACCATGCAGTAGGGTCACACTGTGCAGAGTCCCAAATACCAGGCTGTTATTTAAACTTTGCGTTTTAGGCAATGGGGGAAATATTGAACATGAGGCAGGCATGCTCTAGAAAAATGAGTGAGTTTTAAGATGGCAGTCTAAGCACGGTTTGCTCTCCTTCTCTACGGCTCTTCAATTGAAATAAGAAAATTTAAAAAGAAGAGCAAATCCATGGCAGTTCTGGAAACATGAATGAGGACCAGAAATTGATAAACTTCTAGAAGAGGAGAAGGGAATAGAATTATATTGCTAGCTCAATAAAGAAGTGCAAAAAAGAAAAGAAATATGAAAAAATAGAACAGCTGTTTCAGATGAAATAATTCAGATAATAGAAGAAAATAAGGAATTAATAAGTATGCTTAAATAGATGAAAAATATCGAATGCATTAAATTCCACTGTCCTGCCCATCCATCTTTCAAAAAAAAGTTGAAGAATTGATAGGATTTGGTGATCAGGTAGATATTTGAAAAGAATTGATTTAAAAAAAAAAAAACAATCCAAGTAGAATAATATTTTAGACTCTTTGAATAGGTAATCTGAACTGAAGCCAAGGACAAAGTGATACTGAGTATAATTATTTTTAAATTAACTGATGCCTTGCTATTTTTTTATCCAGTAGTATATGTCCACAATGGCTGAGAAGTCAAAACATAACCATTTTATTAGGTAATATTTGTAGTATGGCCAAATATTTGTTATAAGAATATGGTAACCCAAATATGTTTTTTATTTAATCATAAATGTCAAATATACTAAAGGATCACCATAGGGCACAGTAAAGAATAAGTTAAATAACATCATGTTGCGGTTGAAATTTTCACACAAACAGCAAAGCATTGATGCTTCAGGCTAAGAGTGTATAATACGAGCTCTATCAGATATCTTCCAGTGATTTGGTTGGTGGCAGGGGAAAGTGGCCAGTTTTATTGCATTAGAAGCAGTCGGAGTTCCAGGGCTATAGATAGTTGTTGAGTTTTCAGTGAGCTGCTGTCTTGCTCTGCTATCATGAGTGGGGATTTTTACCAACCTCCCGGTCTTAATCCTATTTTTTAAAGGTTTTTAAACTCCTAACTTGAACCTAGGAAGAACAGAGATTTTTTTCCAGCCCCTTTGTAAATTATGAACTCTTTGTATCCCTCTCCCTTTCAGTCATGCCCTGACATCACCCTCTACTCATGGAGTATCTGTTGCAATATTTGCTGAAAGACTGCCTGTGAATACCACTTTCTTCAGACTGAAATAGAACAAAACATTTTCTACAAATAAACGTATTTAAATTCTATTGATAATGATAGAACTTGCTTTTCTTTAGCAAATGGAAGCAAGAATCTCCAGATGAATAAAATTTACTAAAAATATCTACAGAACAGGGTCCAAAAGTTCACTGGACTTCCGGTTCCCATTTTGGAGAGAATTATAATCACACAGAAAACTTGGATCTTACACTGGCCTGACTGATATTCAGGGGGAATTAAGAAAAGGTCTTTTCAGTAAATTTTTGTATCTTTCTCTATGCCACAGACAACATGAAGGAGGGCAACATCTCTCATTGCTGGAGGGTGTTTTCTTCCACGAAGTGAAATCCGTGTTAAGCTCCGAGAAGACTGATGGGTTCTTGGTCTCAGTTTGCTGTTACTTTTCCTCCTCTGGGATATGAATGGCTACAGTGATGAATTTAAAGGATGGGAGTACATGATTCTTTTGCTTGGAGGAGGGAGAGTGGGGAAAATAAAATATGAAATGTAATATAGGTTAGCTATAAATTTTACAATTACATAATTAGAAACACAAGGAAGTTATTCTTAAGTCTCTCTTGGTGAAATCCAGCTTCTCACCTTGATGAGGACAAGCAAAGCCATATTTCTTTACTTGATCAACTGTGTCCTTTATAGAGTATTTGTATAATGCATGACATAAGCATGGATTTGCAGCCGTTTCGTAACCGCTGTGAAGTTTACTGGCTCCGCTCCACAGCGCTGTGTCCAAATTTCGGGAACTCTTCTCAAGTGCCGTGAATGTGGAAGGAGGCCACTTGTGGAATGATTTACTTTACCCAGAGTTGAGCGTTTTGCGTGCAGAATGTGAGGCTGCTGTTCAGCCTGTTGTGTCCAAATGTGAGTACCCGGCCAAAGGAACTTTTTTTGGACTTGTCATCTGGCCTCAGAACTTACCCTCTGCGGAACTTTGAATGTCTTAGCCATTGGTAGGAAATAGCAGTGCTGTAACTCTTTATTTCTTCCAATCAGTAATTCCCTATGAATTTTTAAGCTGATATTTTAATTCACTGAAAACATCGTGATTCTGACTTTAAGGATGTAATCTGATTATAACCAAAGCAATTGTAAAGATGAGACAGTGGTGGCTGAATGTCTCCAGCTCTTTCTCCCCATCCTGGGAGGACACGGACTCTCAGAAGGTACCAACTCAGACACTGTTACATTTACGTCATCATAATTCATTTGACTAAATTGCTGTCCTGTTCGTAGCTTTTTGATGAAGCAGCCTGAAGTTATTTTCAGATGGTAGCTTAGAAGTCTAGCAGTCCTTTTGAACCAAGTCCAATAGAATAATTGGACGGAAGAATCTATTTCCATGAGAGCATTTGTGAAGGATTCAAAATAGGAAAGTTTACAGGCTCTTCTCTTTGCCTGTCACATAGAGAGGAAGCCTTTGCTTATGCTGATACCAGGAAGCAGAACCAACTCCAGGTTGGGAGGTAACCAAATTAAACCCCACTGTTAACTGTGTGTGGTAGAGGATACGTTTCTTAAAGGTAGTTAGATTGCATGGGGCCATAAATGCCAAAAGTGAAACTTGGAATTTTTATCTTGAAACTGATAGGGAACCACTGAAGACTTTCAAAAAAAAAAAAAAAAAGGAGGGAAGATAGAGCTAGTGGTGAAATGTCAGATCCATCGAGAAGCAAGGAAACCTCTCCAGAGAACCTCATGATGTAGACATCAGGAAGAAGTATGTCTGAAGTAGGCAGTGAGGAGTGAGAGGAACATACATGTCCTCTTGGCAAATGAACATGTGTGATGACCAAATCAGACAGGCAGGGGAGTAGGGGAAAGGGGTTCTGAGGATTCAAAACTAAGTGGTGGTTATAAGTTCAGCTCAGGCAGGAGATCTAGAAACAGAGCCAAGTAGGGGAGTAGCTTCCTCATTAAATTCACTGTGTATGGTCTAAACTCATGGTGGCAACCTAATTTCTGCTTCTGCCTCTGCTCTGTTTATTCAGTAAGTGGGAGAATGCAGTGATAAATATAGACACCATGCCACAGGCTCACATTTTTACAAGGTGCTTCTGGAAACCTGAATGGAGATTTGGTGCTTTGAGTTGCTTCCACGGCAACTCTCCCCAGGGAAAATGGGCGTGGTCTGCAGAGGAGGCCTATTCTTTTCTGCTGATGTTTCTGTCACTACCACATGGGGTCAGGTTTGTTCTTCCTCCCTCCCCAGAAATATCTGGTAGCTCTGTAGAAAAATTGGTATCGCCCTAAACTGTTCACCTGCATCTGAGCCCTGCTGGTCCTGTGCGGTGGTGACGAACTTCTCTTTGTGGCTTTGGCACCCCTCAGGGTTCCAGAAATAAAATGGAGGTCAAGTTCCCTCTACTCTCATATTCCCAAGCTGACTTGGGGCATGGATGGGGATAGGAGAGAGGGCAACAGTCCCTTTTCAAGGACACTCACCAGCTCCTAATTCAACAGTTTCCAACCACTCATGTATTCTTGTGGCTTATGGCACAAACTTAGGTTCTGAGTTTTTAAAATATCTTAAGACTTTGATACTTGAAAATCAGACTTTTGAGGCTCATAATCTTTCCTTCTTCAGGTTATTCTCTCTGCCATGGGCTTACAAGTCTATTTTAAAACTCAATACTTGAGCCCTAATTATTTATGTTATGCATTCCTGCCCCACGTTGAGGAAACAGGGAGTAAGAAGGTGGAGCGGGATGGGTGTGGCAGATTTTCCAAGGTTGGCTACTGCAATATCTCCCATTCCATGGGCCATTCTACATGGTTTTCTTGCAGTGTGAGATTGATGTTCCTCCCATTTAGGATACCAATAGGGTTGATATCCTTTCCTCTTGAACCTGGGTGGACCTTCGTGACTGCCTTGACCAGCAAAGTATGATGCAAGTGATGCTCTGTGACTTCCAAGACTAGGTTTTAAAACTACCATAACCTTCTGCCTGCTCTTTAGGGCTGACTGAGCTTAGAACCCAGCCACCATACTGAGGGGACTCAGGCCACAGGGAAGGGCTTGTGTAGGTGTTTCAGCCAGATGCCCAGCTGAGGTCCCAACCAAAAGGCAACATCAGCCACCAGTCATGAAACTGAGGAAGCCTTTAAGATGACTTCAGTAGTCTTCAGCTGCATGAGAGACAATAAGTAAAAACCACCTGGCTGAGCCCAGTCAACCTCCAGAATGACAAGAGATAATGACAAAATGATTTCTGTTGTTTTAATCCACTAAGTTTGGGGATGATTCATTATGCAGCAACGGAGAACCAACAGGGTGTTGCTGTTATCTATTACTGTATAACTACCCTAAAACTCATTGCAAAATGGTTATTTTAAGTAAATATCTCATGATTTTGTGAATCAGGAATCCAGGCAGATGTTGGCTAGGCAGTTTTCCTGGTCCATATGTCCATATAGTGTCAGCTGTGGTTGCTGGGGCTGCAGGATGCTTCTTCGGTAACATCTTTGGAGCCGTGGTACTCTATGTGGTCTCTCCCTCCCTCCCCACCCCGTGATGTCTCATCCTCTGGGCTCTCCACATGGTTTGTACTTGCCCAGCATGGTGGTCCCTGAGTAGTCAAACTTCTCACAAGGCAGCTGACTTTTAAGAAACTGAGGCAGAAGCTGCCATTCATTGTAAAGTCTAGGCCAAGAACTGGATGGCATCCATTTCTACCAAAATCTACTGATCAAAGCTGCCACAAGGATACAGGGATTCAAGATAAGGAGAAATAAATCCAACCTCTTAAAGGGAAGAATGACAAAAAATTACAGCCACAGGGGACAAGGCAGGAACCTAGGTTTATATCTCAAAATGTTACATTGTAAATCTTATTACGCCTACTTTATGGATGAAGAAGCTGAGGCTAAAAGAAGTTCAGTAATTTGGCCAAGGTTACACAACTTGTGAGTACCAGCACCTGGATTCAAATCCAAGTCTGTATTAATCCGAACCATGAACTCTTTGTACTTTGCTGCTTGTTTCTTCTGTGTAAATATAATACACGTATAATTTATACTATATTTTCTTAATTCTAAAGCACTATCTTTAATAACATGATACCACCCCCCTTCCCCCAAACACACACATTGCAGCTCTAATTTTATTAATAGAAAATCCTAGAGAAATATTCTAAATGGCCTGATTTGGGTCATAGGCCTCTCTCTGAACCAATCCTTAGGAGCCAGGAGGACAGAATATTATAATTGACAAGCTCTGCTAGAACCACATAGTTGGAAGAAATCTTTCCCAAGAGGAGGAGGAACAAACAAAATAATATCCATTATACATGCTCTTTGGACTACATGCCATTACTTGTCATTTATGATGATTCCATTGCATCCTTGAAGGCTGATAAGATCCTCCCTGAAGAGTTTGGAGCTGTGGGCTGCTGGGGAGGGTATGAGGACAGGCTGTGTAGGGGAGTTGATCCTAAGAATTGATTCTAGATCTGTCATCTGACAATTGACTCATTGTGTCTTATGTTAAGACTAAGATCCCTTTGGTTTTCCTGGGGGTCTCATTCCCTTACAGAGAAATCAAATGGAAGCTTCCTGAAGGTGACCCATTATGTTTTTGTGTGCTTCACTCTGTAGTTGGACCCCCGTCTTCATGTTCTATGGATGTTGAGTGAATGTGAACTGAGAACAGGAGGACGCTTGGCATTCTAAGCACTTGAGGAAACAAAATATAAGCTCTAATTAAAACATTTCTGATGGAAACTTAGTCTTACTTCATGATTTCCAGTTGTAGTCTTGTTTTTTTTCCTCTAATGAAGTAGGCTGCTTTAATTTTCGTTTTAAAAATTTTATTTGGATGAGGTCAGAAATTGAGAAATTTCTCTTCCATTACTCACACTGCTTCCCAGCTGCCGGCCTCATGTTCCCCTGACACGCTGTTGAGGAGCCATGGTAAGCCATAGCTCTGCCGAGGTGCACTCTATGCTTGGCAGAGAAGATCCTTCCTCCCAGTGTCCCTGAGTGCCACTTGGTGGCCTGGGTTCTGAGTGGCTCTGACTCTCTGGAGGCCCCAAGTACCTGAGAGAACAACTGTTTTCCCACCATCTCGGGACTTCGTGTTTATGTTACAGAGTCTCTTCACTTGGTTTGCACTTTTTAACATCAAAGTCAGAAATAAAGTCCAGTGCGTTAGTTGACTTTTGAGAGCCCTAAGGGAATCTTTCTTGATTACTTATTTGTTAGTGGTACTTCCTTTCTCTGTCGCCCAACTGAGTCCAAGGTGCCTTTTATCACTTTTTAGTTTCCTACCAAGTCACTTCAACAAGACGCGTTTTATTTTAACATGGAAATAAAGAAGGGGAAGGAAATAAAGGAATTTCATAAATTTGGACATAGACACATTGTATGAGAGCATTCAAATAGGCATGTCTGTAGCTGGATGCTTGAGTTATAACAGTCTTGGCATAGTGAAAATGAAAGCAGATTTTAGCTTTGAATACAAATACCAAAAAAAGCCTGTGGTTTCCTTTCCCTCCAGAAGGTATCAAAGCAATGGACGTTGCTAGTTGAGGCTTACTCAGAAATAAAATAGCTAATCACTATAAATAACTGTGAGAAAATCATTCTTCTTTCTATTAATCATATAAACTAACCCCAAATCCTAGTATTTTTTCCTCCCTCCCCCTCCCTTTTCCTTAACCATAATTTACAGCTCCTGTTGCTCCGTTTCTTCCAATCCCTCACTCCCACAAATACTGCTCTCCTGTATAGCTTCCCATTCCTTGCTCTTTTTATTTTATTTATTTATTTTTTTTTTTTTGAGACAGAGTCTCACTCTGTTGCCCGGGCTAGAGTGCCGTGGCGTCAGCCTAGCTCACAGCAACCTCAATCTCCTGGGCTCAAGCGATCCTCTTGCCTCAGCCTCCTGAGTAGCTGGGATTACAGCATGCGCCACCAGGCTCAGCTAATTTTTTCCATATATTTTTAGTTGTCCAGCTAATTTCTTTCTATTTTTAGTAGAGACGGGGTCTCGTTCTTGCTCAGGCTGGTCTCGAACTCCTGAGCTCAAATCATCCTCCCGCCTCGGCCTCCCTTGCTCCTTTTTCTTCTTTGCCGCTCAGCCTTTTTCTGGCTTTATCCCCTTGCTCCCTCCACAGAATTGCCTTTATGGCAGCAATTTCTTGCCTCTGTGTCCTCTGATGTCTTAACCCTGCAGCTCTCACCTCTGGATCCTGCATTTCTGCCTCCAGGTTAACCAGACCCTAGTGGAAGGCAGACTGAGCCAGTGAGGAAGAAGGATGTCTCTGACATCCAACAGGTGTGTTCATGCCCAGCTCTACCACTTCCTGGCTGGTGATCTGGCTAAGTTACTGAGCTAGTTACCTCCTCTGACAAATGGGACTTAGAATAGCTCCATTCTCATACATTTCTGTGAGGATTAAAATACCTACTTATTGTGAGCATAGCACTTGGCCCATAAAATGTACTCAAATATTAGGTGTTGCCATTACTGCGATTATAGACTATTCCACATCTTTGCCGACATTGCCAACACTCCTACAAATGAATGGTTTCTAATTTTTGTTTTAAGCCAAAGTCTTTACAACGCCCTTTCAAAACCCTGCACGTCCTGGTCTCTGTGGTGTTTCTGATCTCATCTTCTACAATTGTCTCCCCCATCCCCACAAAACACACGCACACCGCACACACTCACTGTGCTGCATATACGTAACCTAATTTCCTCATTGTTCCTTGAACAAGTCATGCTCCCACCTCAGGGCCTTTGCACTTGCTGTTGTCTCTGCCTGGAACATTCTTCTTTCTGATATCCCCCATGTCATTGGTTAAATATCACCTTCTCAGGGATGTTTACCCTGGTCACCCCATTTAAAATTATAACATATTTCCTCTGTACTCTTTGTCCCCATTTCCTGCTTTATTTGACCCTATAGTATTTTCCACCATCTGACACACACAGACTTTCCTCATTTATCATCTGTCTCCTCACACCACAACATACACACAACTCATGCACTCGAGTGTAAGTTCCATGAAGGCAGAAAATTTTGTCTATACTTTTCTTTCTCTCCAATACCTAATTGTTCCTGGCACTTCATAAGTGCTCAGTAAATATTTCTTAAATGAATGATTACGCCCTAATTCAAATATTCCTACCTTCATGAAGCTTGTCATAGTTTCCCCCAAGCATGGTTACTTTCTTTTCTATTTCCCTGTGATACTTAATACATTCTTTGATTATAACATTTATCATATTGCATTTTTATGGAAAACATATTTAAAGCTCTTAAATTTAACCAAATGGCATAATTGAAAAGCATGTTTTTATTTAATAGACTGAAACTGCACATTGCACAGGTTTGACTGAATGATTACAGAAATCACAATGCTCTGTGAGTGTTTTTAAATTGCATTCACATCATGTTCTATGAGTCATTCCACAAAATTAAATCCAAGCTTGCGAAAAATCTAAGAAAAAGAAAATTAGAAAATAAATTCCAACACACAGAGAAGTCTTATACAATGGCACGTTCTGTGTTTCGACATGATGTGAAACCTTGCTATTTGGCCAGCAAATAGGAGACCTGCAAAATTCTGCCTTCTGAACATATCAGCATAACCTTAAACGTGGTTGATAAATAATCTGCAAAGACAAGTAATCTCAAAAGTCAGTTCTGGAAGAGCATACCTGTGTACGTTGGTTTTGAAGAGGGCTTTCTTCATCTGGCGGACAGCATTATTCACCAATTTTTCTTAAATGAAATACTATTATTTAAAGCCAGGAGGTATGAACATATCATAAGATTCTCATCAGATCCAGAGGAAGAACTAATAAAATCTTCCTATGCCTTAGTGTTAAAGATAGTGAGCAAGGACCAATCTCAAATACATTCGTATGCCACCAGTGCAATTTCAGGGCCAGCCCCACTGGCTGGCCAATCATGTATTTATTCACTGCTGTCATTTTGGGTGCAGAGCATATTTTCAGTCATTGATAACCTGTCCCTGCTATTTTCTACTGGAAAATATCTCAGGACATATGCATGGGAGCAATGACTTGTCCTGGGGCAGAGGAGGTGACTGCTAAGTGGAATCTTCTGTCTGTATTCGAGGTGATAACGATCTAAGGAGGCCCCCATGTGAGGTGGTGTGACAGCTGTGAATGCCTTTGACAGCGGTGATTATCAGCTTCAATGAACACATTTTAACCTGGAAAAGGCATTCATGATGAGAAGGTGCTTCTGGGATTGAATCAGGATTAACATCCATTCCTGGTTAGTGAATTCATATCTTCTCTGCTATTGTATTTTGGATTTCACAAATCTAAGGCAATGCAAAAATCCCTGTTCTCTTGAAGAAGTGGAGAGACAGTGATTTCTGTCAATATGTAATTATTTGTACTCTCTGGCCTAAGTCGTAAGAGAAACATGATTGTGTTCTAACCTAGGAACTCTGAAAATTAAACTTTGAGTTAGTTCCCAGTTCAGTCTTCTCCAATTGGACCTGCTGCTGGTTTCCTTTTTGCTCCTTGTTCTCATGCCTCTGGTTCTGTGTCCTTTGGGTCTTAGAAATCCTGCTCTCCAAACATGCATTTTAAATATTTGTTTTACTTTTTTTTTTTTTTTTTTTTTTGGTGGGTCCTGACCTCACTAGACTGGAAGCCTAAATGGAGGATCCGTTCATCTGATGCCTAACAGGTGCTTATTGATTAACATTTTCTTCCAGTAATCCTGGGAGCTTTTTACTGCAAATAATTGTTGATTCCCATTAGTCACTGATAATATATATGATGCTTGATTTAGTATGGCCTCCTTCCTTTAATATTGCTCACAAAATTCCTGTTTTTACAAAGGATTGCAGCTTTTCCTACTTGTTGAAAGATTTCTTTATTTTCTTCAGTAGTCATTGATGGGTCTGACCCGCAATCTAGCCTCTTAAAAATATCTTTGAGAACACTTTATCAAATCTAGTAAACACTTCTCTGCCTATATCTGATTCAAACTTTCTGGGACATTTGACCCTTGAGACCTGTTCCTTCCCCTGTGAAAACTGCTTCTCCCCTGGGCCCACTGAAATTACTCCTGCCTATGATTTGCTCCACTAAGCAAAATCCTTCACAGTCTTCTATCACTCAGCCTTTAAAGGGTTCCATCTCTTTCTCCCTGAATGAGAGCACCCACAGCTGCAATGATTACCTATGAGATAATTTCCTCCACGTGATGTATCATCTCCAAGTCAAACATATCTCATAAGATCAAGACCTATATATTCCCTTATTCAACCAATACTTAACGAACACTCACTATCTGTGAAGCACGTTGACTACTAGGATGTCCTATAGGTACTTCTCTGTGTCCAAAACACATTATGAGAAACTTCTTCTAAAAGAACAATTTAATCTGTATTCCCTAGCTTGATAAATGCTATCATTATCCATTTGGTCACCCGAGCCATAAACTTGGGATTCAATTGAGATGTCTCTTTCTCCTTCACTACCCACCCTAACTCCCACCAACAATTGTGTCCACGCTCAGTCATCAAATTCTAAGAACTATACCTTCTGAAATCTCAAATTCTACAACCCCTTGGTCTCTGTTTTAGTTCAAGTCTTCACCACTTTTTTACTCATTTTGGTCTTCAATATATCCTCCATACTCTTGTCAGCATTAGACCTCCTTGATATGCAAATTTCACCATTTCTCTCCCTACAGCACTTCATGGTTGCAGATCACCCTCATAATTAAAGTTAAGCCCCTTAGCTTGGCCATAAGACCATTCTGCACCTTGGTCCTTGCCCCATCTCCTGCCACTGTGCACTCTGTTCTCTGTCCATACTGAACAATCTGCTGTTTCCCAGAGATGTTTACCCTTTCCTACCTCTGTACCTATGAATATCTCCTTGAAAAGCCCTTTATTTTCCCTGTATGCTGCCATTCCTCTTTTAAATGGCAATATAGCCTAATGGATAAGCATGCGATCTTTCGGGTGAAGAGAAAAACCTGATATCCAATCCTAGACGAGTTGTTTTTTCTCTTTAAGCCTCAGTTTTCTCATTAGGGTTATCCTGAGAATCAAATCAGATATATGAATAAATGAATGAATTATACATTCATCGAGTGCCTAATACCTGCCCAGCCCTGTTCTAGGAACTGCAGATATAGCAGTGAACAAAACTGTTGAAGCCTCTGCCCTAAGGGACCTCATATTCAGTTTGGCGTATAAAAAGTGAACAAAAATATTAGTCACTCAAGACTTCAGGTATACTTTTCAGACCTACTTCCCAGTTTCCATTCTGAGTTCAGCACTCATCTTCTAAGGTCCCGTACCACCCTATGTGGTACCATTGATATAGCACTTATGTTGTAATTTTGTTATAATTGCCGATTATTTTTACCTTGCTTACCCATAGTTTAGACCATCTCTTGGGTGAATATTCAGTCTTTGAGATGTCCTTCATTTCCCTAGCCCCTCTGCAAGATTATGTCTGGAGGAATAGGTGAGTGAAGCTTATAGAAACAAAAGCTGGAGAGAGTAGGGGCCTCCCTAGGGGTCCCATGGTGGTCCTTGGGTTTGTAATATCTGAGTCTGCTGAGGAGTAGCTGGTCTGAGCCCATCTGTGAGCATTCTGCTGGTGGCCTGTGCTGAACCCTTTAGCTGCACTCTCTCTCTACAGGCTTGGCTCTGGCTTTGTGTAGCTTCCTTGGAGCTGGCTATTTCTCCTATTTGGGCTCTGCTTTAAATGTGCCACCCCATGGACCCAGGTAAATATCCCTTTGCCTCTGTTGTGAAGACATCCCTTCATGACACTCGTACCACCACCACCATAAACTTAGTTCTCTGACAGCAACCTCTCTTGACCTCTTGCTATGCCCTTATTAGGGCAGAGAGAAATTTCTAGGTACCTTCCATATTGCATGCCAGCAAAAGGAGATGCTGAGAGTGCAATTTAAGGCTACCTTTTCCCTAATCATACCAGGCTACTGGTCTTAGTCTATACTGTGATGTGGCTGCACTTTGGCTGGGGAGACCCAACTCTTTAAGGCAGCTGTTTCCTAGAGTCTCAAATGGGAAATGAAGCAAAAGAAAGTCCCTCAGGCTTTGTTCTCAGCCTATCCACGTCTCCCCTCTGGGACTCCAACCTGGAGAGCTGGGCATGGGAGACTCCCTGCCTTGTCCTGCCCTCATCCCCTTCCTCCACTCAGCTGGGGCTGAAAAGAGTGGGCTCTTCTTGCATTTTCTGCACTCTCCCTGTATCACTTATCCTCCTTCTCAAAGTGGAATTTGCCCTCCCCTTTTCCCTAGGGCTAAACTGGAGAATGGCTGCCAGGTAACCTGATTTATGGAGAGAGGAATGAAAACACATCTGTTTAATATTTTCAAATTATTACCCCTGTTACCCCTGCATCTCAGAGGGTAATCACTGGTCTCTGGAGCTCTCTGGGTCCCTTTATAGTAGTGTGGCTCAGAGCAGTCGTAGAGGAAGATTTACGGGGCTCTTAGATACCTCCTTCACCTGACTCGCAACCCCTCCCTTTTCAGCTCATCAACCCAAATTCTTGGCCGTCATCCCCTCCTTCATGAGCAGCCTAGAAACAAAGTGGGAGTATTCTAGCCACAAAATCAGTTGGTATAATCAATGCACTATACATTCAAATTGTGACAAATTTAGTACCCATAATACCAATTATGTCTAACATATTACTTAAATATGGGATCATGGAAAAGTAAGCTGTACCAAAGAACCCAGATTGAGAGGGCATACTCTGAAAACATTAAATATTTGATTTGTAGACTGCACCTTTCAACTTCAGACTGTCCCCCAAGAAAGGAGAAGTTTTGTGAAAGGGAACAAATTAGTAAGGAAATTGACAACAGTGGGTCAAGTGACCAAAATAGTAAGAGGAAGCATGGATCTTTGTAGGGATGACTATACTTTCATGCCCCCTTAGCTCAATGTGCAACGTGAGGCTTGGTATCTGGTACTTAGATATTTATCTGTGTACCTTGTAAGTTCTTAGATCAGGATTGGATCCTGATTGTATGAGAAAAAAATTCTCATGTAAACTGAGATGTGGAGAAGGAATCAATTTGAGCACTGTGAACTAGCTGGAGAAAGAGAAAATACAATTATTAAAATATTAGCCCAAAAAGAACGTATAAAATAGGAAGAAACAAAAGGGGGCCTCCTAGTTTGAGATTGTATTTACCATGTGGGCTGTAAAACATTCGATTCTAATTCCAGAAGCTTGATACCAGAAATAACTTATTACCAGGGACATATGCTGGAGAATTATCAGGAATGACAAAGTATTTACTTGTTTTTAATATCTATATCACAGAATGATAAAGCTAATAAACCATACAGTGATGTGAAGGAGTGAGCGATAGCTAGTACTTTCTGTCACGTATATTTATGCTGTGTCTTCTTCACCCCAGTTCTTCCTTCTCACCTCACAAAGGGTCAGAGGTCACTGAATAAGCAGAGAATCCTTCAAACTCTCCTCTGGATGTATGTGGAGTCTGTTCAGAGTTTATAATCTAATTCATAGACTTTGCACTATACTAGCAATTCTGTTCACAGCTATCTTTTCACACTGGTTATGTTGGGAGTGTACCTGAAGTATTTGACTGTTACCTTGATTTATAATATTTATTGAGCTCACATTATACACAGATCACTACTGTCCAGTCATGTAGATAAATGCATGTTACTTTGAAGTTCCAGTTTACCACTTCCTAGCTATGTGACCTTAAGCAATTTACTTAATCTTACTAGTTTTACTTATCTTTAAAATGGGGATAATGACAGTACCTGTCTCATAGCCAATGTATTTGAAAACTGCATTGCAAGGATATAGAACAGCTTGAATGTTGAGAGCTTCCAAAATACTAAATGAGGCGATCACTTGTTTAATTCAAATAGAAATAGAATAAATGGCAAGGAATCAGTGATCTGTAACAGGAAGCAGTATAAAGAATTTGAATTGGGAGGTCTTGGGTTACTGATGTTCTAAAACGGTGGTTACCTTTTTTTAAAAAAAAAATTGTCTTTGAAGATTCTTTTGCATAGAAAATATCATAATTTGCAATCTTTAATCCTCACATTATTAAAGGCTACATTGATTAGAAGGAAGTACAGCTTCCTTTTAGGTTTTAAGGTTTTTGGCTTATTTGGGGGAGGAGTTTGCCGCTATTTGGAAAATACGGGAGGAAACCAGAAATATTAACCTAAGCCTTAGTCTGATACCTTGTCTAGAAGCTGGCCACCAGGTCTTTTTAGATTTTTCTGAAACCTGACCAAGTTTAATTTTCATGGCATCAGAACTTGGTATTGAAGGAGTTAAAGGGTCTCCCACACCCCTTTGCCTGAATCGTTCTTTTGTGTACACAGCTGCAGTTAGAGCACGGGTCGGAAAGGAAATGGTTAGAGGAAGAGCTAGTTTTCAGACAAGGCGAGTCTGCGAGGGGGGCTGCGGGGCGGCCTGGGGTTTTACATGCCAGATGTAGGCCTGCCCTGGTGCCTGCCTGGAGCTGCTGGCGTGGTCACCCCCGCGGCCCTGTGCGAATTGAGGCGAGGTGATGAGTTAGCGGGTTGCCATGGTGACGGGCAGGCCACGTGACCAGGGTGCTGCTGCCGGCGCTCTGACGTCGGCGGCCGGAGGGCGGGGACGCAGGAGGGCGGGGCGGAGCGGGAGCAGGGAGAAGCGAGCGAGCAGGCGGCAGGCTCGGTCTGTGCGCGGAGCAGGCGAGCGAGCGGGAAGACGCAGCCACCTTCCTCACCAGCCAGCCCACAGCGGTTTGTTCCTTTTCTCGGGAGTGCGCCAATGCCTGGGCCGACCCAAACCCTGTCCCCAAATGGCGAGAACAACAACGACATCATCCAGGATAATAACGGGACCATCATTCCTTTCCGGAAGCACACAGTGCGCGGGGAGCGTTCCTACAGGTAATGGGGCTGGCACCCGGAGCAGCGCCGGGACCGCCGTGGGGGCGCGCGGAAATCCGGCCCGTTATATAATGGAGCAGACACCGCCTGCGACCCCGGCTGCAGGCGTGCATTTGTGAAGGCGGTTATGATTATTTGATATCTGATTCCATGTGTCATGTTGGGTATGCATTGAGGCTTCACGATTGCAGATGGAAAGCATTTTATGAATAGGTTTGCTGCCTGCGAGGGGTCTCCATCTCTGTCCTTCCACATTGATAAAAATGCATGCTATTTTTTCTCCCTGTCCAAGGAGACAGGCTGTAGCACTTCCTTTCCTCCTTCCCTTTTAGATTTTAAAGGAGCCATGAGGAAGCTGTGCTTAAAGGCAGAAAACGGGAGGATGGAGAGAAAAACGTTTGCGCTTAACCTGGAGAGTGTGCAGGAAAGATGGAATCCTCTAGATTAAGCTGCAGTCTGTGATGTTAAACCACCAGATTGATGGAGCTTTGTAAGAATTCTGCTCGCTGATTGGTGCAAGGATTGACAGCAGAGGTCACAGTGTCAGACATTCACCAAAATTTTCTTCATAGAACCCTAGGTTTATTAGAAAGAGACTGGACTGCAAAGGACCTGGAAAAAAAAAAAACAAACTGGGCGCTGTTATGCATTTTCTTAGGAGTTTATGGCCACCGCATGGGTGGGGGAGCCCTTCCTTCTTATTTACAGTAGGAAGGTAATTCCTGGTGTTTTGCTGAGGTCTGATTTGAGGATGGGACTGATCTTGGTTATTGTATTGTGAACCTTTTGATTAATGAGTTGGCCTGTAGGGTTGGCATCATTTTTAATTAACATATCTGGCAATATGTTCTAGTAGATAAGCTCATTAAAATTGTTTGCATTGTTTGATAAGGATAACAATGTAATGGAGAATGCAGCTAGAGTCTTATGCAGCTTAAGGCCAGACTCAAAGGGAGACTGATAGCTTCAGTCATATTTCCTCTGAAGTTCTTTTGTACTGGGGTAGTTATTTTTAAATGTTACCTTGATAACCAGTAACAATGCTTTTGCTTCGAGGCAGAGCACACATACCTCTAAGGCGCATCCTTTCAGCTAGTGAGCAACAGGAAATAGCTCTTTTTTTTTTTTTAAAGCCTTCATCTAAACATTCAGATCGTATTATGGGTAGAATATTCTGTGTATATAAATGTTGCATATCATAAAATAAGACCAAAAGTACCTAACCTCCTTTTTCTTTGACCAAAGAAATGTACTGTTTGTTGATGCAAAAAAAAAAAAAAATCATAAGCAAACTTTGCCCTATGGTCTCTGGCAGTTATATAAATACTTGGAGTTAATTTTGGCTGCGCCCATGAAGTCACCAAAATCTCATGCCTTATGGTTTCAACTAATGTGTTGACATTGCATCCTTACAGCTTTCAAGTGCTTGTTATTCTTTTAATGGAAACCAAAATGGGTTCACAACTTCTGGGACTCTTCATTTGGAGCCCCTGTGATGGGAAAGTTGGGCTCCTTTTCTTCTTCTTTGCTTTTCTCCTCTGTGAGCATCCCAAAGCCTAAAAATAGAATTTAAAAACAAAACAAAAAAAACTTGAGTCGCTTTTAAATCTTACTTTCTTGAACTGTTCTTATGGGTAATAAATTTGAAGCCCTTATTTCCTAAATGATTTAATCCCTGCTGTGTAGGTAGCAGTTGCTTTTAAGATGGAGTTCAAATGTTACCACGTCGGCCAAAGGAAGTTGCCTAGTTGGGTTTTATTAGTCATATGAACTAAGTTGAAATGGCAATAGAAAATCATGTGACAGAAAGGTTAAATGTTACCTTTTGGTGACGAATTATTGCTTTTAAATGAAATTTTATTTACGTCTTTAATTTAATCCCAGTTATTATATCCATTTCCTGAATTATTTCCAGTTTGCTGAGTCCCTATAGTGGTACCTGAAATTATGTAAAAACAAACAAACTGAATTTTAATAAACATCTGACTGAACAAATTCTTAAGTCACTAAGAGCATCATTACATTTGTATTTGATATAATAGGATTACTGAATGCTATAGTGAGAGATGTCATAGGCTAAACGAAGAAGGAAGCCTCCAAAATTGCATTCGTATTGTATTATACAAAGGGTGCATATGGAGACAGGCACACTTGATGTTTTCCTTGGTCTGTTTTTCTTTCAAAGTGGATGACCAGTGTAATATAACCACCACTTATTTTCTTGGAGGGGCGTTGGAAAAGGAAAAATGTGACACATTTTTCTATCCAGGAAGCATTCCATCATTATTTTGGCATCCCAAGACTGGAACAATATAGCCATTTAATTGCTGAGGAAACTTGGAAAGCAATTTAAAAGCCAGAGTACAGATTTAAGCATATAAAAGTTTTACTTTGGCTATAGGTTTGGTATAGCTCTCAAGAATGATGTGTGCTTGGAAGTTCTCTGTGAAGTCCCATAAGAGGGGGTCTGGGTAAGCACAGTGCCCTGGTGAGATCAGAGAGTGGTTGCTTTACTGACTCCTAGGTAGGCCCCCAGTAGGTCGTTTATCTTAGGCTTTGTTTTCTACCTTTGCTTGGTACATATAAAAATTTCTAGCCCCATTTTTTATAGAGAGATTGTCAAGCTAACTTTTTAACATTTAAAACAAATGATTTCTTAAAAGGGTTATGTAACTATGGGAAGAATGCTGTTACTACTGAAAAGGTACTCTTTTAGGAGCTCTGGGACAGGAACACACCTCCCTTTGCTAGCAGCGCAGGTGAGAGGAGAACAGTATACCTAGAGCACGGGACAGTGCTCCTGAGCACTGTTAATGGGTGAGCAGTCACTCTTTGGAGGGGACGTTATTATTATAGCATTTGTACCAAGTTCGTAAATAAGTCAAATGTGGGTCCTGACCCAGATATCTTAACCTAGGTATCTGGTAGGTAAACAGAGCTCATTTTCACAGCCTGGAGTAGAATGGGTGGTAACTCATCATTGAATCTAGTGTACACTTTGATTAGAAAAGCAAGTGTCCTTTAGAAAATTATCCCTGGGTTAGTAATTTTAATTGAAAAGAGTAAGTACAAGAACGACTCGGCAGAGCCATGGGGACATGTTTCCATGGCTCATGTCCGCTACTCTGTGATTGTCCTCTCAGCCTCAGCTTCCTCACTGCATAGATGAGCACTAGAAATCCATATATTTTAAGAGCTGCTTAAAAAATAAATGTGGTGTGGGCCATCTAAGGTGATACTGTTTAATTCACACAGCGGATGAGTTGTGCCCTGGATCTCCCTGGAGAGGATACTCCCCATAGCTCTGTTTCATGCAGATGCTAGTCGGAAATGAGATTTATTAACTGGCCCTCTGCCCACCGCATCTTTGTTTGCATACTCCGGCCTTTTAAGAATGAATGTATAAGTCAAGGGGACTGTTTCCACATGGGTGTTTGAACATGCAATTACAGTAGCTCATGTTTCTGAATACTTAAAAAAAAAAAATTGCTTGGCCCTAGGAAATGGATTGTAAAGAAAGACAAAACTAAGATTTAAGCTTAAAACACTGGCTGTAACATCCAGCTTTGCCAGTTTTAAAAAATGAACCATCGTTAAGGAAAACAAAGAGAAATATCTTGTGTGTGTATACATACACACACATACACATACATATATATATATGTATATATAAAATAGAGTTGTGAAAGTATGTTCCATTCAATAGAAGCTGTTGTTAACATGGCTTACTTTTACCAGAATGTGAATTTCAGATCACATTTCCCAAAATAGCATCCACAGACAACAAGAGTCTAGCTTCATGCGTCTCTATTATGTATGTATTAGCATCATATCAATATGGTCAAAGGAGGTTTTCAAAAACAGGGATTTTCGCTCTTAATATTTTTCTTAATGTTTGTAAAAATTGAAGGGTTATTTGATGTTTTTGTTAGGTGCCCAACTTTGGAACTTCTTTCTGGGTTCCTTGTCAAAGCTTCTGTTAATGGGATGGTCTTATGGGTGCTCTTGTGCCTGGGGAGGAGACTCACCCCTGCTCTGGTTGCCGTGGTATCTGTTTACAGTGCATTATCTTACAGAGCAGTGATGTGAGATTGTGCTCTGGAATTTAGAAGGTTTATTTCCTTATGCAGCATTTTTTCTGTATTTATAGGGACCTCTTGAAACTGCAGTGACTAATTCCTTAGATTAATGGAGGGAAAAATATTGGGACTAACCTAAATATTCCATTTGGTGTGGTAATTAATTAATTTGACAAATATTTGAGAGTCTGTTCTGGCCAAGGTCTGTGCTAGATGCCCCTTCAAGGACTTTGAGTCCTAACCTAGTAAAGTGAAACGTGTAAACAGCTCATTTTCTAACAGATTTACATTGCTGTCAATATTTTGCTTAGTTGGATAGCAAAAGTTGTTTAGCCTTTCCTGAGGCCACGGTGACTCAAGAGAAAAAAAGATACCCTCAAGGCGGGAAACCAAAAATTTTGGTGGAAAGAGTGTAGGCTTTCAGGCAGAATTTTCATCAGCCAGGCCAGGGAGTGTTGGGCAGTAGTGGAAATAAAGCAGAGGCATTGAAAGGCAGGCAGGGTATTAGCAACTCGGAAATAGGAAGCCACCAAAAGCTTATAAACTGAAAAACAGCACGATGAAAACGAGATGCATCCTGGAATGAATCTTCTGTTTTGAAATGAAATTGAAAGGAAAATGGGGTCCGCCAGTGCTCCTGCCCTGTGGAGTCCAGAATTACTAGAGAATACTTGATTTGCCATGAGAGAGCATGAGACTCCTAATGTGTAAGAATCAGGATAAGGTAGATAGATGTTCTCTGGCTCAGGGCATCTTTCCCTGAGTAGAAGCAATGAGTGCCTAGTGGCTCATAGTGGTACCGGTACTTAGCTCCGGTGTGGCTGGCAGTCTCACTTTAAGGGGTTGCTAGTGTGGAGAGCTTACGCTGTTTTGATCCTCCCAAACTCAGAAGCAGCGTGTCTGGTACTTCATTTGAAGGATCCTCCCTTGGCATTTAACGCCCTAAAATGTACAGATGTGGCTGATGAAACTGCTCAGAATATTCCATATTACTTTGGGGCCAAATCCCTTTGCAGTTTAGAAGAATCACCTTGGTGGCGGCCTCTGGAGTGGACTGAGAGTTTTACCCTGGATCTAGTGTTTGTTTACTTCTGAATTTAGTCAATTTCACTTTAAAGGACAAATAGATTTCCTCCTCTCCTGTGAAAAATATTTTTTTCCATAGCGAAATTTGTTAAAATATTAATAGTTACATTCTTCCTGACTTCAGGCTGTCTTTCGACTATCAGCTTCCAACAGCGCTTTTTCTATTAACACTCCACACACATCCCATTGCTATCATATAAGCCTTGTTTCTTAGCTCATTTTAAAATTCTGGTTGTTTATCTTTGTGTTTCTGGCCCTCGATCTTTATTAGGTTGAGAAAATTCTTTAAAAGTAGAAACCTACAATTTACATAAAAAATCCTGCTACTTTTTTGCCTTATGGTATGAATTAATTTCTCCTAAATATGTTTTTGTAAAATGCGTCCCCAAAGATGATCATTTATTTTAATGAAAATAAATCATTAATGAAGTATAGATTGAATGGAGTTTTATAGGCCACCAAGAAATAATTTCTTAGTAGGTTACAAAAAAAAAAAAACCTGTATATTTTCAGTGTCAAATCTCCCCAGGTGAATTAGGATTTTACTCACTTGAACCAGGTCAGACGTTCTTAAAGCATTATTTTGTTTTTCTAAAGGAATGAAAGTTGGTAATAGATGCATAGGATGATGAAATTGATGGCAGTTTTTAGTAATGGTGTCCTTTAATGCTTATCTAGTTAGGAAAATATGGCAAGTCACAGTCTTTCTGTTATTTCTAGGCCTCTCTTGGTTCTGGCAGGTAAAATGTGCCAAAATAATCTGATTTTGTCTATGATTTTGGAAGAGAAAAGGAATAGGGCAAGCGATGTGAGAAGGAAGAGTACATGTTATTTATATGTATGAGTGTGTGTGGTCTATAAACTTGTGATCTTTTTCCAACATGTAGTTTTGATATCAGCATTATACTTGTGTATCCATAAAATTTTATTCAGCAGACCTTGTAGAGATACAGATTTTAATTGTGTGCAGAACTGACCCTGAAGTTTATGGCTAGTGTTTGCTGTTGCGTAATCTGCGGTCCCCAACCACCCCCCCCTACCAACCACCCCACTGAGGAGCAGGAGGAGAGGGGTGGGTGAGGAGCAGGAGGGGCAAGGTGGGCGGGTGAGCGACCCACAGCCACTCCCCATTGCTGTCATCACCACCCAAGCCCTGATCCCCATGAGATCAGCAGAGGCCCCGGGAACCTCACTGCAAACTGCACATTGGAGGGATCCAGGTTGCCCTCCCCAGGTTGCATTCTCCTTGCCTGAGAAACCAGTCCCTGGTGCCAAAAAGGTTGGGGACCACTGGCATAAGACTAAAATGACAGTGCTGTTCATGTGAGGCACACTTTAGATTTCTATGATCCCATTTTATTTTTTTCTAGAAGTAGTGTTTGTTTTTGTTTTGTTTTGCTTTAAAGACATTAATTCTTTGTTCTTTACTTAGTGTCAGCCTGCCCTGGCAAAGCCCTGGCAGGTAATTTGTCAAAAGTGCCACAAGCATTGACATCTCTGGGAGGTTTTTTTTATGTTCATAGTTATACATACTTTGATTATAAATAGTGGTATCCTTCATTTAAGAGCCCTCCATGAGTGTCTGCACGGTTTTCATTTGGTGCAGTGCACATTGGGAGAAAGGGCAGCTACTCAAACGGGCTTCTCCCCTCCCCTCACCCCCATCTACTCCCTTTTTGTCATTTTGGAATACTAGAACATGTTTTCAGGTTGCTAATGTCATTTTTTAAAATTCCCACTGTTGGGTTTTACATTGTTATTGTAATATTAAAATTTAAGCCAAAATCCATCCTTCAGCAAACTTAATTGAGTTCCTTCTATGTACCAACCTCAAAGCTGGGCCCTTGGAATACAAAGATAAATTAATGCACAGTCACTCCTTGAAAGAGTCTCCAGAGGGCCAGACAGCAGGGGGAGAATACCTGGCAGGAGGAATCCAAGAGGGAGGTGTGCCCACACCTGACCCCAGAGAGTACACAGAATGTCTGTTTTGTTTTTTTCTAGAGTGTGGCTGTCATTGGTTCAGAAGTCTTCCCGATAGTTGTCTTAATAAAAGTAATTTTGTGATTATTGTGCTAATATTTGGTGAGGGCATAATTGTCACTCCTGTAATGTTCAAAAGCTTTCAGAAATGGAGCATGTAAGTAAAACCAGTGTTTGAGTGTGTGTGTGTGTGTGTGTGTGTACCCTGCCATGACCTCTGTATGTGTTTTATGAACATAGATAGCCTGGAGACACAAATTTGAGCATTGTTGAGTGACTTTTGTGGTGGCAAGGTCACTTCCCCCTTAAGAAAGTCACTTGAGGAAAAGTAAAAGGCTTCTCTCTTTTGATCCTCCAATTTTTATGATGTTTGTGTTGGCTATCACTAGGTTAAAAATGGTGCAGTATACTAACTTTTATGTAAAAAGTGAGAAAAATGAGATCATGCTTGATAGGCTGGGAGAAACTGAAAGGATATGAACTAATAACAGTGGGGAACTGGGCGGATTAGTGGCTGTGTACCTCTTCGTGTTTTTTTTAATTGAAACTATAAATGCATTACCTAATCAATCAGTGGTATTGCGTTTAATGCTTTTGTAGCATGGATTTTAAAAATTAAATGTGTTTGTATTTTAACTTAATGAGTTTTACATTTTGAGATATGTTAGAAGACATCTCAAAATATTCATGGACTTACTGAAGTCACACGGATGATTATTAAAGATTCGCCTGATGCAAGTACCGTTCTTATGTTAAGACGTCACAAGTCACAGATGAAATGTGCTCTTACAGCATCTGCCTCATTTAGCCCTGTGAGTTTCACACGTAGCTATCCGTAGGCCAGATTTTGTTTCATTTTCTCCAGAGTACATGGGAGCTGCCTGGGTTGTTTTTTGTGATGCGTCCAGCCTGTTTAGTATGCTCCGTGAATCTCGCACTAACTGCAAAATAACACTTTGTGAGGATTATTTTTAAATGTCCTCTTTGCATTTTTTGTTTTCTTCTCATTTATTGAGCACCTGCTGTTTGCCAGCTACAGTGCAGGGCCCTAAAACCGTGAGGATTGCAGGTAATTGCCATTTTTTGCTGACGCTGACTGCAGTCCTCTGTCCTCCCCCAACTCCCACCTTAGGGAAGCGATTGAGCAATATCTGGCCTTCGTGTAACCCCTGCGTGTGTGATAACGGCCAGGAAACAAGCCAGCTGTGCTCACCAGGCCGCTCAGCCTTCCCTCTCCCAAGAGAACCCCCAGGGAGACTGACCAATTAAGAAAAAACAAAGAAGAGGAAAGCTTCCAATACATAATCCTCCTATAGGGCCCTGCTCACTGTCAGCAAACATGAAATAAAAAAAGCTTATGGTGCGTGCGAGCTAAATGTCTATGCTAGAAAAGGAGGAAGTGGAAGACAGGGTTGGTGGTGGGTGGCTGGGTGGGAGGCATGTGCAGCGTGGAGGAGGGTGAGGGTTCCTTGGGGTCAAAGTGTCAGCCTCTCGGGAGAGTTCAGGTCTACACGCCCGCCGCCAGTCTTTCTTCCTCTCTTTCCATGGGCAGAGTAAACCTGCCCCTCCAACATTTGATCTCCAAAGACAAGAGAAAGTGCTGAGCACTGTGTTAGCCCAGGCAGGCATCTGGTGACAGGAGGGAAGGGGACCAGCAAGGTTCTCTCAAATCCCTTAAGGGGTCTGGAATGCATAATAATTTGAGAAGCAAAGTTTGGTATTTGGGAAGCTGATTTTTCTCTTTCTGCAATTTCTGTCAGGCAGAGAGCATTGTTATAACACTGACTTTAGGATGTCAGCACGAATAATTGTGCGCCTATTTCTAGCCTGTGTGATAAGTGTATTGCTGCTACATCAACTCCAGTTGAAAACTTAGTCTAGACTGAAAAGAGGGCATAGATCATCCAGCACTTCTTTTCCTGCCACCCATTAGGACCACTGAGGTTGTCAAAGTGCCCAGCCAGGGAGCTGCTTGGAGAAATAGTGGGCAAAACCTGGTGATGGTGTGAGACTTTATTTCCTATCCCAGCTCCACCCCTTTCTAAGTGGATGACCTAGTGCAAGTTTTTCAGCCCCTCTAAGCCTTATTTTCCTACTGTGCCTATGGAAATAATAACAGCATGAACTTTACAGGGTTCTTAGGCAGATTCAATGAAATACGGAATGCAAAGTACACCAAGTGGTGCCTGGTGCAAAGTAAGTTCCTTAAAGATTGTTAGCTAGTAGTATTGCTTGTGGTTTAAATCTATCCTTTTGCCCTATCTTTATAATAATCTATGGTCTTTGTGTCCTAAGTACCTGGTGCAATACCTGGCACATAGCAGATGTTCATTAAAAGTCCAAATTGAATCTGCAAAAAATTCAAACAAATTTTACTGTAGTCTTCCCCCCCCCCATCAACTTTATTGAGAATTAGTTTATAGGCAATAAACTGCATCCATTTAAAGTGTATGATTGAGTTTTAGCAGTGTGTATACCCTGAAGCCATCGCCATGGTGCAGATGCAGAACATTTCCATCATCCCTAAAAGTTTCCTCATATCCCTGCAGTCCATTGATCTTCTTTCTGCAACCACAGATTAGGTTACCTTTTATCAAAATGGAATTATACAGAATATACCCTTTAGTGTCTGATTTCTTTGACTCAGCATAATGATTTTGAAGAGTCATCCATATAGAGTGTCTCAGCCCTTCATTATTCTTTATTGCTGAGTAATATTCTATCATGTGGCTACTATACCATGGTTTGTTTGGGTTATTGCCAAACTTTTAGCAATTATAAATAAAGCTTCTATGAATATTCATGTACAATTTCTTGTGGGGACATGTTTTCATTTCTCTAGGCTAGATACCTAGAAGTGGAATGATCGGGTCCTGTGGCTGATGTTTGTTTAACTTTTTAAGAAACTGCAAACAGTTATCCAAGATGGTTATACCATTATACATTTCCACCATCAAAGTATGAGAGTTCCAGTTGTTCTGCATCCTTGGCAACACTTGGCTATTGTCAGTCTTTTAAATTTTGGCCATAGGTGGTATGTCATTGAAATTTTAATTTATATTTTCCTGGTGACTAATGATGATTGGCTATCTTTTCATGTGCTTATTGGTCATTTGTATGTCTTTTTTAGTAAAGTGTTCAATTTTTTGCCCATTTAAAAAAGTTAGGCTAATTATTATAAAAGGTTAATAAAAATATATTCTGGATACTATACTATAGTCTCAAATTAGATTTTAACATGTGTGAATTTTTAATCTGCATATAAACCCCTCAAGAAAAAGCATAGTTGTTTCTATCTGGTCTTTCTCCACAATGCCATTGATAGCAATTAGACGCACGGTCCCTCTCTCAGTACGTACGTATTAAATGATTCTATTAAAATAAACTGCAAAATAGCAAAAATTATTTTAGCTCACAAAATCCACTTTTAAAGTTTCATATGGAGGCGTTAAATTTAGGCACTAGGTTTTCTTTGGGGTCTTGGTAGGTATGAGATGCTTTGTTAATTCTGTGGAGAAGAACCCTGTAATTATGTAGATACTCTTTTCTTGGTATTCTATGTCCACTTAACACTAGATCAAATATTCCACTGTTAGGAGGAAAGTATGTGTAGAATTTTTTTATTTAAATGCAACAAGGAACCATTTGCATGCTTTCAGACTTTTGCTAAGGATAGTGAAAGTGTTAGGGTCCCTTTCTTTTTTTAATTCCGAAGGTGAACCTCCCCCAACTCTACCTCACTCCATTCTCATTCTAATTTGGCAGTTCTGTTGTTGTTGCCAGTTTGGCTCCTGACTTCTCTAAGCCCCTAAGGAGAAATTGTCTCAGATAAAATTTAGAGACTGGGAAACAAAAGCCTAGTAAGTTCACGCACATTTACCTGCGAGGATCTGCTGAGGGACCTTGTTATGTTTTGAGAGGCTGAGGATACTCGACTTCCAGAACCCATCTGGAAATCTTTCCAACCGAAAGCCAATTTTTTAACGACGTACGTTTCAAAATCCAAAGATACAAAATATAAGTTCACTCATGATTTCCCAAATGCCCCAGGCCTACTAGTAGATTTTATTTCATTTATCATTTATTCATTTTATTGCCAAAACGTTGAGGCCAAATTTCAGGTGAGTTACTGCTGCCACGATGGCAGCAATCTCTTGCCATCTAGGTTATAGATGATGATCTTCTGTGTCGTGGTTGGTACTGAGCAGACCAAAGCCACTCAAGGGTCAGTTGAGAGTGTTCTTTTTGCTTTAATTGAGGATCTTCTGTGAAAGGAAGCCAAGTACTATTAGACAGGATGTCCTGTGATTCCCTTGGTTTACCATGGCCAAGGACATGACTTTTTTTTTTTTAATTGCTTACTTTCTTTGCTGTTAACATGGGATCCCAGACTGATGATGTCCATTTGGCTTTTAGGACTCCAACTAGCAAATAGCTAGGCTTCCCCGCAAATCACCTGAAGAACTATACATTGGAGAAATGTCCACATCTTTTTATGTAAGCCAATGATGACTTGATCATTGTTAGCATTTAAGTGACCATCAGTTCTATTGTCTTGACATAATAGTTAACCAAAGAAGAGGGGAAATGACCAAAGTAGAAGTTCTTGGAATCAATGAAACAGGTTTAAATAAAATTCTGGAATTTGGCATATTGTGGTATACCTACACAATCAAGTGTAATACAGATATTACACATGAAGAAGATGTGAAAGATGTTCACCAATGTTAACAGAAACAAGCTGATTATTACAAAAGTGTCTTATGTATTGTCTTCTGATGGTTCTGACGGCTTCCGTAACAAATTACTACAAACTGGGTGACTTAAAATTTATCCTGTCATAATTGTGGAGGCCAGAAATCCAGAACTAAGGTGTTAGCAGGGCCACGCTCCCTGGGAAGGCTCCCTCCTTCCCTGTCTCCTCCTGCTTCTGTTGGCCCCCACCTGTTCTTCGGCTCCCAGCTCCGTCACTCCACTCTCTGCCTTTGATTATCACACAGCCGCTGCCTTCATCTGTGTGTTTTTACGTGGCCTTCTTTTAAGGACACCAGTCATTGGATTTAGGGCTGACCCTAATCCAGTATGACTTCATCTTCAGTAATTACATCTGCAAAGATTGTATTTCCAAATAAGCTCACATTCGGAGATTCTGGGTAGACGTGAATTTTGTGGGGACACTATTCAGCTTTGTGTGTATGAACCCATTTGTGTAAATAAATGTGTATGTATGAAACACATACATAGATATATACGGCACCCCCCGTGCACACACATAAAAGAGGTTTAGGAAGATATGAATATGAGTGTTACAGCTGAGTGATGGTATGATGGGTACTTTAATTTTATTTTTATCTGTATTTTCTACTTTTTCCATAGTAGAAAAATGTACAGATTTTTTTTAAGATCAAAAAAATCCTTTTTAAACTAAATATCACTTTGGCATCTTTTAAAAAATAGAGTTTTATTTTTACTCATATCCTACATTGAGTTTGTCGTTTCTTTGCTTCATCAAACTATTATGATATATTTTAACCTTAATTTTCAGTAAGAATTAATCCTTTGTAGCATATATAAACACATATAAATATATATAATGAGTCAATTTATTTATGTTAAATGTTTATTGTGCTTATTATTTATTATAACAATAGCTAAAGCTTAAATAATGTAAAGTAAAATAGATTTTTGAAACATTGAATTAACCAACATTGATAACAGGTCTTTGATTTAAGTTTGGAAAGCCAAATAAAAAAAGTTATGATTATTACTCAATTGCTGAATTCAAACTTAATTTTTTTTTTTTTACATGTTTTTAAAGTCTCTAAGTCTAATTAATCCTGAGAACCTAGAAACTAGGTATGCTGGCAGGATGGGGAGGTACTTTTCCAAATTTACTAATTTCATCTGTTCAAATTGACTTAAATACTGGGTAACTTTTAACACGTGTATCTATCCTAGAGCTAAGTTCATTCACTCCCCCTTCTTATTCAGCGGACATTTTTGCCCGTAGTAGCATCTCTAGTTGTTTAGTCATAATTTGTTAGCTCTTGTCCTAAGTAATTTCCCTTCCCTTCTCTTAATTATCTTTGAATGCTTATGAATCAGTTGTTATTCTATCTTGAAGCATCTTAAGTTTAACAAAACATGCTGAATTCAGTAGTGACCACTCTCTCCCACATTTATTAAACTACTACAGTATACTGTATTAAATTTTGTCCCTTGTTTCTGTAAGTCCTCATACCATAGACCTGCAGAGTCTAAAAGGGAGGCTGCAATTGAAGAAGTTTCTATGCTTCTGCTCTCTTTCCCAAACCATGTGTCTGCCCCTCTGTTATTTCTGTATCTGATTCGGTTTGAAAATGGCACAATTTTTATCCACTTTTTACTCAAATGCTCGGTTTCTGTACTTCCCTTTGAGAATTGCAGTGATACTGCACTTATGCTAAAATTGTAACTTTTGACCTATGACAAGGCAGTAGAGAGAGCCAAGAGGTACTGCAAGGTGAGGGAGAGAGAGTGAGTGTGTGTGTGTGTATGTGTATGTGTGTACATGAGCTTTTTGTTAGTGGCTGCTGGGTACTTCTGATGCCAAAGTCTATCAGTCCTTTCTGCATGCTGCATTCCAGTGAATAAATGGTAGATGTTTATTGATTTAAAAAAAATTCTTCATCCATTCCATGTACAAGGATGGTATCTGGTTGCCCAAACAAGAATACCAGCAACTAAGGAAGGGGAAAGAAGGATGAACTTTGATCCTGGGCTAGACTTATCAAAAGATACGAGGAAATACATTCTCTGGCTGAAATGAGAGAATCATTTCACTTGAGAAAGCAAGTTTTGGGGAGTGCCCTAGGGAACTGGTAATGAAATAATGCTTCCTACTTTTGATAATATTTCCCCACTGCCCCACCAATTTGGCTGAGCATCACTGATCTTAGCTAAGCTATATAGCAATGACCAAAATTTCCATTTGCTCTTCCTCGTAAAGTGCAGGAGAGAGCCTGTCTCATAATTCTCAAGCTGTTCTCTGTGGTTGGGGAGTAGGTTCGATGTGGAAGCCGATCAGTGCCTTAATGCTGTACTATTTCCCAATTTGAAATTTTCCATTTTGATTCTGTATCAGAATCTAGTATGGAAAGAATTAAGAAGAGTAGAGGGGCATGAATAAGGCTGGGGGGATATGGATGTATATTACCTATTTTGGAGTCAACCTCACTGGAATATTTTTTAATGCTAGCCTGCACTTTCCTCATCCTGTTAATAGGCATAATTTTATTGGTACTTCATTTTCCATTTTCATTTCAAAATGTTCTCATGAGTTTAAAAATGGGTTTTACCATAATGTAAATACAGAGCTTTGGATAGGCACCAACCTCTAAGAGTGAGATACCAAGAGATTTGTTTATTTTTTCTGAAGAAATAAATTTTCCTAAACACGTAGTCAAGATACCAATCTGAACTCTTTTATTAGCTTTGAAAAAAATTATAAGCAGTAATATGCATGGTCTCTTGTCCATTTTGACTAATGTGCCACAAAAAGCAAATTGAGAGACTCGAACCCAAAATATATAGTAACTAGAAATGTAAAATATGGCAATTCCTAAAATATTAGCATGGCTTATATGTTGCAGCTGGCAGGTTTGCCAGCCAAAAATCGTTCCCAGCAATAAACCGAGTAACTAGCCACCCAGATCTCTACATGTCAGGCTCTTCTTCAGGGAAACTTAAGTTAAAAAATCATCTTGGTTAAAGGGAAAATGTAAAATGAGGCCTTGGTAGAATTAAAAAAGGAAAAATGTTTTTATTAAAGACCACAATTGTGTCCTCATTTGGGGTTCTTTTTTCTTTCTGCTTACTCTCATGACATAATAAAGAAAGAGCACAGGGAGGGCTTTAACTGAGAGCAGGAATCCTAGAGTCAGTCCTAGGTCCAAATCCCCACTCTCCCTTAATCATTGTGACTGGCAAGTCACTAAACCTCTCTGAGTCCGCATCTTTTCCTACATAGTGGCATAAAAGCAGCAGCTATCACGTGGCATTATTGTGAAAACTAAATGAGAAAATGCATGTAAACTACTTCTTCTTATACTGGGCACATGGAAAGTTTTCAATAAATGCTAGTTATTATACTGTGTCATCTAATCTACTCCCTCTGATTTACCAGTGAAGAAAAGGAGATTCCGAAGAATTGAGGCACATGTGCCCAAGTTTACCCCACCGGGGTAATGGTAGCTGGTAGCTCTGGAACTAGAGGCTGGTTCTCCTCACTTTTAGGTCAGAGAGTTCATATCTGTGTTCCAGACGTGAACAGTGGCACATTTCTCTACTCATTTATTTTTTTTTAAGACATGGGAGAGAGAGCCCTTTAATTGATTCAACCCTAATTTATCCCTTCTAGTGTCTCCCATTGCACTAGGAGAACATATTAACAGTTTCCTACATGGTATAATTTTGGGCACTTTGTGACTTTCCCATCCCCACAAAACTCTCACGTATGCATTCATTCAGCATTTATTTATTGTGCACCCACTGTGTGTCAGCCACAAGGGACACAGCTGTGAACAAAATACATCCTATAAAGTATCTGCCTTCATGGAGCTTACATCCTGGCAAGAGGAGGTGGGCAGACAGTAAGCAAACAGGATAATTACAAGTGGAGTTAGTGCCACAAGGAGAGAGGAGGGTGATGTGGACATAACTGGAGGCGGCCACTGCAGACGTGGACAGGGAGGGCTTTCAGAGGAGTTGACATTTGAGCCGAACCTGAAGCATGACATGTAGCCAGCAGTGCCAAGTGCTGGAAACAAGCTTCTCTTCCTTTGCATAAGGCCTTGAGAGCCCCACTTATCTCTAAGGATTAACCTCGAAGCTGTTAGCCATCATTCGTTCCTTAAACTACAAAGGCTTAGAGAAGGCAGACACGAAAGACCCTGAGTACCCGAGGAAGAACTAGCACCACCGAGTGCACAAAAAAGCTCAGAACCAGGAGGCGGGGGACACGCCCAACAAAATGTGTCCCCCACAGGACTTTGCCTAGTGGCAGCATGTTCATTTGATTGCCACACACTCTTGTGCTATATCGTAAGCACCTAATTTTGTGCAGTGGATTAACAATTGAGCGTGACCACCCACAGTGGTACCAGCAGCACCCATGCCCTGAAAGGTTGACCGGGGGCCATACTGGGTGGAGGCGGTTGGTCATGACTGAAAATGACTTGAGATCATGGGAGAGAGCTAAGGTCAGGGTGAGAGGGAACGAGGCCAAGTAGGGCTGGGAAAGTCAACAGAAGGCATATGGTTAAGCAGGAGAGATGTGCTGGGAGCCAAGTGGGAGGGTGGGGTGCTGAGCAGAAGTTGGTGCCCTGAGGAGACCAGCCAAGCCCTGTGGCATGGGAACGCACTCTGGGTCATTGAAATTATTTTCAGAGCATGGATGAAGCCACCCACTGCTAGGAACAGATGGACATTTAGGCAAATGTAATCAGTTGCATTTCTGACCATATGAAGATACGTATGCCCCTGAGGTTTATGGCCTTAGCATTTTCCTCTTGTTGGACACACTTAAGTTTCATTCATATCCATGAATGTTATGAATGCCTCAGAGACCTTTTTCAGAATTCCAGAATTTCTTCATTCCTTGGATAACAGCCAAGTTTCCAATTCACGTCTGGGCTGTAGCTATTGACTTGTCAATTGAGTTTAAAAATCAGAACAACAATAAAAATCTACATACATATGCTGGTTTGAAAGTTTCAGGTTTTTTTTTTTTTCCTTTCATTTAGTTACAATATGGTGGGTAGCCAAACTAAGAACTGTATGCAAGGAGCCATCTAGTGAGCAGAACTTAATGAGGTTAATGCAGATAATATAAGGCTGTTAAAAATGAGGGTCAATTTTCAAGGCGACTTCCGGAATCTCCTCTTGCAGGCAGTTGGAGAAATTTGGGCATTTTAGTCATATTCTATCTTTTAAAAATAGTACTTAGCATACTTTGTGATATGGCAAGAAAAGGCTTAATCTGTTCAAAAAGGAATAGTTAATGGTAAAAAGAGGTTTTACCTTTTTGCAGGCAGTTGGAGAAATTTGTGCATTTTAGTCATATTCTGTATTTTAAAAATGGTACTTAGCATACTTTGTGGTGTGGCAAGAAAGAGCTTAATCTGTCTGTTTTAAAAAAGTAATAGTTAATAGTAAAAGGGACAGGCACCCAGAAAGAGTATTAATTTTCTGTTCATTCTCTCCTGGAGGGTGCCAGTTATTAGCTGGAATTAGGAGTTCTGATTGTCAGACTAAATGGAACTTTGTACCCACATTAAAAGCATTATCATTAAGCAATGACTGATAACAAAGAGCACATTAATATTGGAATGGTAGGCAGCAGTGTAGAAAAGCCTGGAATAAAAAGCAGGTGACTCAGCCCTTGATAAAACTTGGGTTTATCCAATGTTTCTCTAAGCAGCTTAGACTTAAAGTTCCTTACATTGGTTTTCTTCACTAGTTCTAAGCTGTGAATGCCTAATTTTGAGAAAAAAATAATATGGTGTCAATGTCTATGTTCCAGTAAGATGCGTTGTCATTGTGGGCAGTGTCCCGATGTTTCTCGGTCATCTTTGTGTGAAGCTAGCACTGAACTCAGACCTCTGCTCCCCTGAGAAGCCCCACCACGGGGAAGGTCGGTGCCTGGAGGGGTTGGTCTTGCATTGTCTGTCTAATCCCACCACCGAGTCCTAGAGCCCTGTAAAACTGAAACAGATGCACGACTGCCCAGAGCAGCTTTAGTGTGTTACTACCTGGAGATAATAAATGACCTCTTAAATTCCCATCCCAGCCCCGAATCCATGCATGCAGCAATTAGTCCACAAGTTCAGCACAAGCTTTTTGCCCAAATTTTAAAGTGGAACACAGTCATTGCTGCACTGTCTCTCTAGGGAGATTTCATCTTGTGGAGGTTTGTCTTTCAAAGATGCCCTCTTTGGTTCCCTCTTTCCTCCATCCTGATCTCCCACCTTAAACAAATACTTTCCCCTTGCCCCACATTTCAGGTCACAAGTAAAGAGAAAGTGATGAATTGAGAATGATCTGGCAATAGTCTTTCCCTTGGTGAAATGTTTAAATCCGACCCCTCAGGGCATTGGGTCTAGAGAATGAATTATGCGCAGATGAAAAGCAGGCAAGTTTCTGGTTCACGGGACACATTTACTCCGTCACTCCCTGTGGAAGCCCAGTTCATTATTAGGGCCGGCCATGGGAGATTTAACATCAGCCTTTTGTTAGGAGGGAGCCTGGAAGGAGACAGGCAGGCTGAAGCTGTCTGTTGTTACAAGGCTTTTCCTCAGAAAAGGAGGACAACATTCACACATTCGAGTGAATGTCTGCGGTGGGACCGAATCTTCATCCTCCCTCAGGTGGATAACATATATGCTAATGCACAAGTGGTCTTTGACAACAGCTTTTGAGGTGTCTTCCTTTTTCTCAGTATTTAATCTGTGAGTATAAGTGTACTTTTTTCCTTCTAAGCATTTACAGGTTATTTTAGAAAGCTGCTGCTTATAAGAGAAGAAAGTATTCATTATTATATCAAGGATTGGTAAATTTCTTTTGAAACTCTTATAATGTTTATGGATACTTAGAATTGTTTACAAAATGGCTATTTCTGTTAGAATGTCACAAAGTATTCTTTCTTTCTGAGTAAAAATCTGCATTTTCAAGTGTATTTGAAATAACACACTCCACTTTACTTGGTATTTAAGAACAGGCTGACTTTGACAATCCTGAAGCCTTTAACCAAAGGACACTCGCTGAGGTGGGAATTAATAGCGTGGCCTTGACCTGAAACGAGTATAAGTCCAGTGATTGGTAAAGAAAAGAGTTTTTATGGATCCCAGGTTCTTCTCTCACCTTGGTGTGTATAGAGACAGCTTTGAAAGGAACTCTAACACCTGGTCAGCTGCACGTGGCTTCCAGTCAAGCACTGATATTTCTAAACATTATTTAAGAAACCGCTTGGGTTATAAGGCCTTCAGAAATCATTATATGCCCAAGCTCAAAGAAATAAGTTTCTCAAGTGAAAGAAAAATACAATTTTTCTTTGTATCTCTTTTCCAGTCTGCTCTTTGTTTCATTCATGTGAAAGTGGGTGAAGAGTACGCTGTATGTATTTATTCTAAACTGTTGGTGGTGGATTACTTCTCCCAGTGATGGAGGAACATGTTGAAAACAGATTGTTATGAGAGAAAAGAAAGACAGTCACAAATATGGGTATAGTCGTCAGTGCAAAATGTGTGAACGGAGTATATTGGCATGAGATGGGTTGAATTTTCAGAACATTCTCTATTGAACATGAAGTTTCCAATTGAATATGGATTTCTTTAGGGAGTGACATCAATAAAGAACCTTTAAAAGATCCAAAAGGCCTTTTAAAGGTTCAGCTTCAAAGTGGGTTTGGGGTAAATCTAAGCCAAATGGGGGCCTCCTTACAGAGTGGCAGACAGTAGCCAGCCCCTTATGGAGAGTTGTTCTTCTGCAGATGGCCATGTCTAAACTCAGGAAGCTTCGTGAACTTAGATTTTAGTTTAAAAAAAAATCAAAGTCAAAATAGGTTTCACTGAACAAATAAACAAATACCCACTGTTTTGTCCTCCAAAAGGAGTGATCAGTGAAAGTATAAAGAGAGAAAATGAGGAAAGGTAACTCCCTGCCCCTGAAGTATGGCTGTGATAGTCTGTTTGTAAGGGATGGGGTGCGGTGGGGCAGGGAAGAGAGACAAAATCAATGACATAAGAAATAATTTCAGTTAACATATAGTGCTAGCTATGACGTTTTACATATTTGTCTAATTTTGAAGAGCCACTCATCTAGAATAATTGCCAAATTTGTTGTTGGACAGAATTGTAGAATATTTTGCTGTTGGGTTTTGGGGCCAGGACTGGTAAGGTGGTAGGTTCGTATTTGGTTTACACAGTTTGGGGCTTGCCAGGCCTTTATCCAGGCTTTGCTCAGTAGGGAAACTCAAGTCTCACAAAAAATTCCATTTGTTCTAGTAAGCAGAAATGCGTTGTCTAATTTGTATGGCTCAATAACTGCTGGGAAGCATAAACTTGCTGTATCTCTCCACCCAGCGCCACCACCAAATGTTGAATAAAAGATGAAATGGAGCAAAATCAATACATTGGTCCTCAGCCTGAGGCTGTCCTTTTTCTGAAGTCATGTGTATGGTCACTATCCACGGACAAGCCCAAATCGTGACTTTGCCTGCTGGAGGTCTGAAGGGACTTTTGTTTTTCTGGGTGTTTTTTCACCTTCCTGCTTGCGGAAAAAAATAGAAACAACCACATATCGCCACCTTCCCAGAAAGGCCTTTTAACATTCACGTAATCACTGTATAAATATATTGTGATTGTTAGTTTATTTTCAAGTAGGAGCAATGAAAGCAAATTCATTTTAAAGTAAAATTTTAGATACAATATTAAAATATGGTGTCTCGGGGACTCTAATGCTAGGAAAGCGCCTCTCCCTCATCTAGTACTGTCTGTCGCACGTACCAGGTCTTAAACACTTGGTGATCTGGTTAAGATGCTGATCAAAAGCCACAAAGCAGGGGATAGTGCTTTGACTTTGTTCTTTGCAAAGGTGGCACAGAGAGAAATGCTTACGTCCCAGAGGCCACATGGCAGGTAATCTAAGAATAAACAGTTGTTTCCATGTAGAAGACATGCTGGTCTAAGTATGAGAATAAACTTTGCACAGTGTGTTCCTCCTTATTCCGTAGCATTCAGTATGACCTTCCCTTTCCTAGCCACTTACTTTTCTTGACTGAGTCTTTGGAAGTTACTCAGTGAATTAAAAAATTTGTATTTTGAATTGTTGTAATTCCTACCTTCAGTAGATGTTCACGTATCTGGTAAAATTCCCAAGGACCAGAAATCCAGGCTGGGAGTTCGTGTCCACATTTGTAGGGGAAGAATTATTAATAACTCTCACCCTGCTTTCCTCACAGGATTCTTGCAAGGATCAGTGGACTCACTGTAACTCTAAAATGATATAAAAATTCCTTGTGTTGTCTCTACAGCGCTTCTGCAGACTACGCAGAGACCTATTACCTTTATACTGGCATCTAGACTGAGACCCAGGAAATTATAATGAAATCTTAGAATTTAGGATATATCCCCCAGAAGGACTAGGACTATTTAATACTCTCTCACCTGACCCCAGTCATTTAAGTTTGGCTGTATTTAAAGTGTGCCTGTAGAAAAAGTGAGAGCCGAAGGAGTTTAGAAGAGAAAAGGGTGGAAGTCAGTGTAGGAACAGAATTCTTTTTCCACTGTGGCTGCTGCCTGACTTACTTGAGTGTCAGAAGGGCAGTTCCCCTTCCATGGAGAGGGAGTCCCGACCCAGCCCTCTTAGGCCTGCAGTCAGAAGGGCTGGATGTTTGGGTGGGGGCTGACAAAGGGAGGGAAAGACAGCCACAGAGTGATATGAATTTAGAAATACCTTGCTGAAATTTGTAAAAGGAAGATAGATTATAAGAATATTTTAATCGGTATGAATGGTAAATAGAAATTAAATATATTGATTTCATTGCTATTAATTTGAAGTAAGTATTGAAGTCCATTTATTTAATGTGGTTGTTATTGTTTTATTTTAGGAAAAGTAAAAAATAAAAATAGAAATTCTAACCCTTATTGGTTCACCCTTACTCTTGGTCTGTCCTCTAACCTAGTTTTCCCAAAAGTCCCTTAACACGCGGTTGCTCCCACCACAGGGTTTTTGGGGACTGCAGCTGTATTGGTTAGAGAGGAGATTTGGTGGAGATTTGAGTGGTAAGCCTGCTAAAACTTCCAGAGTTTTTCTAAAGCACAAATTCGGTGCTGTTTTCCTGCTTCACCTGATCATCTTAATGAGCTCCTTGAAGTCAGGTAGTGCCTTTACTTACTTGCCTGTGTGTGTTAAGTTTATGGTTAGATTATGAAAAGACAATTGTCCTTAGTTGAATGATATCAATAAAGACCCGGAGGAAAGTGTGTTTCATTGACAAACTGCAGCATATGACTCACTTCCTTGTTCTTACAGATTTTTAAAAAGCCATCATGTCTCTTTTCTTGTGTATTTCTTTCTCTTATATAATCCCAGAACATTTTTACTCACTTGCATATGAATGATTTTTCTAAAACAGATCTGTTAGTGTCTTCCCTGCTTTGTGTTTAGTTTTGCTTTTAAATCATCTGGAGCAAAAATTCCGTCTCAGCCTGGTTTGGTGCCATCTAGCAGAGCTCTGGGCGTCACACCTCATGCTCCATCAGTATATTGCCTGGTAATGCAAAAGCATTCCATTACCACCTGAAGAAGAAAGCACCAAAAAAAGTACATCAGCTGCTGAAAGTTATGCCAGTATATGAAAATTACATCAAACAGTCCAAAATATTTTAAATTTTGAATTATTTATTCTTACTCAGATTTTTATGTAAATTTATAAAAGTGATTAAAAAAAGACTGGATTTTAAAAGCAAATATTTTTGTTTTGTAAATGATAGACTAAAGAAAACAATGGAAGTTATTAACCAAAAATAAAAAACCTTTAATAATGATGTAGAAAGCGGTAATTATGGTCACATTATCTGAGATTCCAATGCCATGAGATTTGACAGATCTTCAGGAGAAGATAATTTAGAAATAACGGTGCTTCTGGGGATGGATGGATGATATTTATTTTTATATTTATTTATAAATAAAATTTTCGCTCAGCACTCTGAAGTACAAAGAAGATTTTTATTACTTTAATAAGACTAAGAACTCCAAGCATAACTGTTTCATAAATACATGGATTTTTATGTAAAACCTATAAACTATAGATTTTGTTGTCTTATGCAATCATGCTTTAAATTATTACTTCTATATCTCTGAATACCATTTGGCACTAAAGGAATCAGGAGGCCTTGGAGAAGTGACTGGTTTTAGGTTTGAGGCAGGGAAATGTACAGGTTGAGCCTGGAACATCTGGACCTCAGGGTACCTCAGAGGGAAATATCTTTTTGTAGAATTTTCCCAGCTAATAAATTAAGAACGAATAATAGAATATCACTTTGAAGTTTCCGATGAATCATTGGATCTAGGCAGATATCATCAATGGCTAGCAATATCACAAAAGGAGTCAGTCAGACATTATGTGCCTCCTGATGGAAGTTCAAACACAGCATGAAGTAGTCTTGCCACACCCTCTGCCCCATTAGTTCCTGAATCAGATCAAACCTCTGGAATTACCAGTTTATAGAAATGCAAAGGAAGGAGGAATGTGTTAAACCACACCAATGGATGCAACAAGAAAAATCCAGATTATGGAAACTGCGAGACAACCCAGTTCCTTCAACAATTAAAAAAAAAAAAAATTGCAAGGAAAGACTAGAAATGGAGGAAAAAACCTATAAGAAATTTAAAGAACATATCAAAGAATCACAATGTATGAACCTTATTGGAATCCAGATTGAAACAAACTGAAATAGAATTATAAGCCATTGAAATGCATATTTGATATTAAGTATTTTCATTTTTAGGTATGATGATAGTTTTGTGGTTTGGTGTTTTGCTTTTTAATGTCCTTGTTTTTCAGAGACACACAATGAAACATTTATAGGTGAAATGACGTGATGCTTGGCACTTACGACAAAATAATCTAGCTTAGGAAGTAGGGGTAAAATTGGCAGAGGGGGAGTTGATGGGAGTATAAGTTAAACAAGATTGGTCAAGTATTGAATTGGTCAATTCTTGAAGCCAAGGCATAAACCCAACTGGTTTGTTATTCCGTTCTCTCTTCTTTTGCATATATTTGAAAATTTCCAAAATAAAGTTTAATACATATCTATAATATATACACATATATACATATTCTACAAAATACGTAAAATTGCAAAGTTCCATCCAGGTTTAAATGTTAAAAAGAATCCTTCATTGCTACACACCTACAAAATTGGCCAAACTCTAAAACACTGACATTTGCAAGTGCTTGTAATGAAAGTACTATGAAATAATGTATAAAATTAAAAGACTACTCTGGTGTACCCTGTGATAAACCTGATAACTTTTTAATATCACACAGACTTATTGTCAAAAGTAAGACTCTCAATTGTGTCATAAATTAGGAATCTCAGAACCTGAGGAAACTTTGCATCTGGTTGGGGAGATATAAAATGGTACTACATGAAAAATGAAATTTAATAATTTTAGTATTAATATTTTAATAATATTAAGGCAAATATGTAGAATAGAGAAAGAGAAAAAGAAGCTAAAGGGCTTAGCCAGAGCAGGACTATTACATCCCCCAAATCTCTGCCAGGGATCCTCACCTCAAATAGGTGTCTTTTAAGTTTCTGAGTTAATTTTTTCCTTGTATGTAAATAAACTTATTTGTTTGGTTTTTTTCCTAGTTGGGGAATGGCAGTCAATGTGTATTCTACCTCGATAACCCAAGAGACTATGAGCAGACATGACATCATCGCATGGGTTAATGACATAGTATCTTTAAACTACACAAAAGTGGAGCAGCTTTGTTCAGGTAAGAGATTATCTCTTAAGCGTTTGCCTAAATGTTTACTGTCTGTCATGTGGAATGGGATTTTTATGAAACACAGATGATATATTTTGAATAGGAAAAAATATATATCCCTACTGATACATAATTAAAGGGGAAAAACTCAGGTATAACTAAAGAACATGTCCGGGGGGGTATTTACGAGCCTCCAAGAACATAGAGCCATCCTGATGCACGTTCCGAATGGTCTCTTGGTCTCTTGCTGGAGCTTTGAGATGCCTTCTTCCTGTCTCCTAGCCTCTTTCATCATTCTCTTCTTATCATTCTCTGCCACCACACTTAATCTCCTGAAAGCACAGATTGAATCTTGCAACACCCTCCTTAAAAACCTCAGGTTCCCCGTGGTCCTTCCTGCAGGAGAAACTTCAGACTCCCTTCAGGGGACTGATGAGGTCCTTCCTGTTCTGCCTGCCACCTGTCTTCTCACTTCCGTCCTTCACATCTCTCTCCCTTATGCCTCAGCCCCACAAAATACTCTTTGTTCCCTAGAGACTCTTTCCCTTTTGCATCCCCTAGCTTTTTTCATGCTTCCTTTGCTAAGAAGGTTTTCCCCCTTCTTTCTGTTTGTGGGAAAATCCCGTTCACACTTTAAAATCCGGCTCACCTGCCACCCCTGCTGTGAAACATTCCCCAGCCTCTGGGGCTCTGTGGTGTTCCTGAAACACTGTGCCCACCCCTTCAGAATAGCACTTGCCACACTGTGTTATAATGTCTAACTCTTACTGCCCCTGAAGGTACGGAGAGTCCTTGAGGACAGAACTACATTTTATCCCTCATTGAATGCCTGTGCTTGCCCATACCTGGGATAAAGTAGGTCTGCAAGGAATGCATGTTGAGTTAAACTCATTTAAAAAGTAAAAAGATTTGACTTCAGTGATAAAGTAAGGGCATGTTATAAGAACATCCGCTGGTAAAGTAATTCATTCTTTGATTGGAGTATTTATCAAATAAATACATGGTTCTCCTTTGGAAACGGGGATTATTTTCTTCTTGTAAACTAATAGATAAGAGATTTCCCTTTTGCCTCTGGCTCTAACATGAAAATGGTTTTAGAAAATAGAAAACATTACTGAAGTGTCTTCATGTGAAATTCCCATGAGCCAGAATAGGTATGAAGGAGTTGTCAGTTTTAGCTGATGCAGTGGTATTGGACATTCTGCTGTCTTTCCCAGTAGGTCACGTGTGTAAAAAAAGATTTCATGCAGTGCATTCAGAATTTGGAAAGCCACCTGTAGTCACCCTCAGATCATGTCTGATTTCAGCACTGTTGGGTACCAGTTTAGGTATTCTCCCTTCACCAAGTCTGGATTTGATCAGAACACCCTAGAAGACTAACTTTTAATGCTATTGACATCTCTTCCCCAGTGATCATTTTTCCCATAAGGAAGACAGTGAGGTTGGCAAAAACCTAGGCATTGCCTCACTGACCTCTCTGTGCCTACACCTCAGACATGAAGTCCTATGATTTACGAGGTCAATAGTGGGTGCTAACTAACCAGTTCTTTGCTCTTCAATACAAGCTAGAAAAAAACTGACTTGGACTACAACGATGATGTACCAGGTGTATATATTGCTGGTTACTGAAAGGGCTCTAAAAGTTACTTTCAGAAAAATAATTCCCCCTGTATTTTACTCAACTTCAGATCTCCACTCACTCAAATATTATTGTGCTGTTCTTGCTGTGCATTCTGGAGCTCTCTAATATTTTATTTTTAATTTGCTGCAAAAAAACAAAAACAGAATTTCTCTGTTATTAACAGTCCCTTTGTTAATAGCACATACCACTTTGCGTCATGGTTGTTGGTGAAATCATCCATTTCTCCTCAGGGCCTAACACAGTGTTCCCTCGGAAATGCTCATGTTGGGGATGAATAAACAGCATTTTACAGCTGCTAAGTGGCAAGAGAAAAATGTGTATCTTACCCACAAAGTGGATGCATGTACATGTGGATAAGGGGAATGGGTTGCTTATCAGGAAAAAGTGACACGGGAAGGAAGGGGAAAAGGAAAAGGGAAGGGTCATAGAGAAAATTCCCAGTCATGAGTCTTAAATGTTAAGGGAACCCATGAGGAGCTTCCTGTGCAATACACTTAGACAGTTTTTGGTAGGGGCAAATGGAATAAGAGCAAATGAGACTCTTTTTAGATACAGTAATAGATGTTTGTGAGCAATATACATAATCTTTGCAGAACTTTAAAATTCAACAAAATTTTAAGCAGCATTTGTGAAGGATGCTTATACAGTTATCTTAAAGCACTGGTGTACATTTACAGCCATTTGTAGCTGCATTGCTACCAAGTGTGGCTTGATAAAAACCTGCAGAGGCAATTTTGATCACTATTAAACAGGTGAAATTTCCATTAGGATAACTTGCTGGCTACCTAAGGTTATAAGATTGATGGTTCAGAAGAAGAAAGCAGATTTAAAGATTTCTTTCTGCTCTGAAACATGTTTCTTGCTGGAAAAAAAAAAAATGTTAATCTCCATAGTAAAGAGATGGGTCTTTTATTTTAGGCAGTAGTTTTCTCAGGGTATAAACCATGGCCCGTATGCAGATTATATCTCCTGGGGAGCTGCTGTAAAAAGCAGGTGCTTGGGATCTTTGACCTTCTAAATCAAGACCTCTGAGTGGAAAGCCTGGAAATCTGCATTTAGCAAATACCCCAAGTACTTTTGTGCAGCAGGCTAGAGCTTGCAGTACATTTTTTGAGAAACCCCAAACCACTAAAAGTGAAGTTAAATTATCCAGAACCTATCCTGAACTTTCCTTATTTGTAATTTAATCTGTGACGTTTGTCCTCAGCATTGACATTTAGCAGGAGGAAGCTATCTTTCTATTTATTTATTTATGAATTTATTTATTTATACCCCTCATTGTTCTAGAAGACATTTAAGGAAGCCAGAACAGTGTTATTAGGATAAGAACAAAACCAAATATTGTTGACCTAAGTGATTTATCGTCTTCATACTTATGAGTCATCAAATTTCTTGGGTAATATTCTTTTCTTCATTTAATTCCTTTTAGTTTACTGTGCAGGATTTTATTTTAGTGATGTGCTCTGGAAAAACATACACAAAATACCTTCACATATTTAAACTGACTATTTTTCCTTGTTTAACAACCTTATTTCTTACTCTCTTTCTTAAAAATTTATGCTCCAATGCTGGTGGTTCCCATTTTGTATTTATTTTCCAATTACGTTACGTCGTCCTATTTCTTTTTTTTTTTTTTCTTTAATTTCTAGCTAAGAGATCTCCCTCCAGCTCAATATTAAAGCTAACATCACCTTTTCTTTAGCTCACAAAGGGCTGAAATACTACCTCACATTGGTGTTGCATTTGCTTCAGAATTTTCTGCCTTTATATAATATCTCATTTGTTTCCATGTAAGCATTTTTAAAAGCTCTTTAATAGAAAGATGGTATGAGAAGGTAGAACACTTGGAAATACATTATAGTAAGTTGGAAAATAATAAAAAAAATGACTCACTTATGTCTCCTGTTATTTTGTCCCAGGGATGTAACCTTATGAAAATTTTCTTCGAATGTTAAATCTGGGTCATTATATGCATCTTCAGTTTGCGTTTATTTTTTGTGAAAAGCAACCTTTAAATGTCAAGTTAAAAAGTGGGCTCTGTAAATGGAGAGCAGACCATCGATGACTATGAATACTGCCTGTAAGAGCATGGCAATATGATACTGCTCACCTAAATCTGTTTTGAAATGAGTAATAGGGGTGAATTTCACGTGGTGGAATGGGGGCTAGGGGGTCCATTGAACCACTTGTAACATCAGATTAGTTTAGCTTAGAAATAGTTTATATTTTTTGTTCAATTGCTTTATAAAATTTATAGGACTTTTAGGAGGGTAGGGGATGTATTATTGTTTTTGCTTTAGTACCAGCCCAAACCAGTTCACTAGGTTTTTCATAAGGTAACGATGAGAGTGAATGGGCGGCATGGTGCTAAAAATCTCTAAAAAACAGCTTTGGCAACTTTAAACTCCTTAGTGGAGATGATAAAGACAAAATAGATTATATGGAGAGGAAGAAGGAAGAGAAATGGGGAGGGAGTGCGATGGAGTGGAGGAAGGCGCATCTTTTCCTTTTCCTCTTCCTCCCTGCTCCCCCCTGCCCTGACATATCAAGCCTCCTTTGAAATTTCTTTGTGACATCCCTTTTTCTGTGTCCAGATCCTCTCCCCTAGGCTGGGGCTAAGCAGCAAAGCCAGTGGGTCCAATGCTGGGTCATTGTCAGTGCTTGGCCGACTGAGTGCCTGCCTGCGACTCTCCTAAACTGTCACAAGGCTACTGCAGCCTGCCCAGGTCTCTCTGTGCACCTTCCCTCCCTCCTTCCCACTCGCTACCCAGGACGGGCGAACACCTGACTTACGGCAGATGCTGAGATACAGTCCACATGGAGGGGAGACACTGCCTGGACTGTGACTTTACCCTGGACGGCCACTCTGCTGCTTAAGAGCTCAGTTATTTTCCTGATCATTTTAGCATCTTAATAAAATGTGATTTGAATTAAGCCATTTTCAGATGGAAAATTTAGGTATTTTCTTGTCTGGCTTAAAAAAAAAAAAGATAGAAAATCATCAGGATTTGATTCAGTTTCAATTTGTGCTTCTCCAAATTGGTTCAAGCTTTGTCTTGGATCAAGTTTCTGGTATTTTGTTCTTCCAGGAAAGCTTCTGAATTTGGCTGATGATATTGTAGTCACATTTCCAATTCTGGGTACGTGATGTCTCTGTGGAAGGGGCTGGGGTATACGGTACACTCTGGGATTCGTATAGGTGCGGCCATCTGTGGTACAGGTGCTCTGGGCTTTGCCCTGACGGCAGTTGTCCCTGACTGAGCCCAGAAGAGTGTTCTTTGTGACCATTTTTGGCTGCAGATCTGTGCCTGTTAAATAGGTTGATCCCAGCCTGGTGTAGCGTCCCCTGTGCCTCCTCCCTTCCCGTCCGCAGAGACCTCTGTCAGGACAGGTTAGTGATGAAATCAGCTCAGAGTCTAAATTTAGTAGGGCTTCTCTTACTGGCTCTCTGGTATTGAAACCAAGTAAGGATATTCTGTCAGTGTCTGTAAGCCCAAGAGTTTACTTAGCTTTATAAAATCATAGAGTGTGATTTTCTGTGCAAAAGTTACATCATCTCAGATTCTGTTATTATTATCAGAGAAATAACTAATATAATGGAATAGCATTCACACTTGTGATGTATTATGTAGAGAGTTTTTGTTTTTTGGTTTTTCACTGACAGTTTTTTCTCTCTAATTATTTGACTTAAGCTAATTTTAAAACCAGCCCGCTTGGTCCCAGCATACCAACTCACTGGAGAAGAAGGGGGCAAAAAGGGAGTTGGGTAATGGTGGGGAGGGGTCCAGCCTCAGGCGCAATTGCAGCAGTGAATAAAATACCCGCCTGTCTCCGTTAATGCACTGGTTGAAAGGGAGTTTATTTTTTGAGCAGAATAGCAAATACAGTAGGGTTTTTTCCCTTCCAAATTTGTTTATTTACATATATCCTGACACTTTGCTACTGAAGATAAACATAAATTAGTGTTTTTATTTCTGTCGGGGTTGTTTGTGTACTGCCTTTGTGATGTTAAATACCATAGTGGGAGAAAGTGTATATGCATTCACCTTCATGTACCAAACTGCCCCTCTAAATTCTTTTTTTTATGCATCTGAGTGGTATGTCTTGGAAAGTGATCAGCCACGTCTTCACTTATCTCATTACTGCATTCAGTTGTGACAATCAGTTTGGTTTTATTTAACAAACATGTTTTGAGCCCTTGTTTGGGCTAGTTTCTAGGGACACCAATACAACAGGGTACTGTTCTACAAAAAATTACAGACCACGCTGTGGTAAGGGCTGTTTCAGAAGGGCTTTGCAATGCCCAGAGGAGGAAGTAAATCAAGAGAGGTAGGGACATAGGGAGTTAGTGGAGAAAGACATTCATTCCCATTCTTTGGGGGTGCCCGGGTGCTCCTGGATGGTTTAGAATGGTCACAGTTTGGGGAACACCTCAGAAATGCTCTCCTCCCTTCTGAGCCTGGTGGGGTGACTAGTATGTAGGATACTGCATGGGGCAGTTAGTTTCATCCACCCTAACAGACTCTCCAAGCTAGGGTGGCCTTTGGCTTACAATGTGGGGACTCTGGTCAGTAAAAGGCAAGTGATTTACAAGGTACAGCCCTTGAGTACATGAAGCATGTTGTCTTTGCTAAGAGAAATATAAAGGATTTTCCTGATGATCTCATCATATGAGTATGTGAAAATTGTTTTTACTTGTTTGAAGCAACTATGCATACATGTGGCATATTCTCAGGAAACCATAGAATTGCTAACTTCTTTGGAAGGAATGCAACAGATATTTTTAAATTCTGTAAAGCCGAACCTCAGTGATAACCGTTCAGGTCTCTAACTGGATAGGTGTCATGTGATTTGTGTTAGCATTTTTCGCAGGAACAGACCTACACATACATCCCTGCACATCCTGTTCTTACCCATTTCTACTGGAGTCTCACCTGGGAAGTGATAAACACCATAAACGAGGGAAAATTTAAAAATGGGCTAGGGAAAATTGATCACCTGGAATGTCATTATTTTATTGAAGGTGGGCAGTATATATACTTAACAAAAAGTCAGGGAACATGTTTTCACAGTGAACTTAATACAGTGCCATAAGGAGAATAAAGCAAATTGGTAACATATTAGAAACAACATTAGTGGTTGCCTTTGAGAATTTACAATAAGATCACACACACAAGACAATAATTTTGGAATTTGTACAAAGCAATACCCTCAGTTCAATCCTCCACTTTCATCTCTTCTTCCCCCACCCCCCGTATATGGGAAAATTCCCAAATGTCATAGATGAGTGCAGTCTTCAGAGTTCTTACTGGGTATATCAATAATTCACAAACTTTGCTATATCTACTCTACCTACTGTAGTAAGACCCTGTTGAGTTTTACCTGCCCCAAAACTACAAATGGGTCAGTGGTTGTGATCTAGAGATGAGAATTGTACCAAGACCTCATCTAAGGAAGTCTAAGGTGGATGCAATTGATGAGGGTGATACCGATAATACTATTATCAAGTCTCCAAAGCCCTTGTGTTGACTTTAGTGCCTGGAGCCCTAACTTTATGGCCCCAGGGTTCTTGGTAAAGGGTGTGGGAAACCGTGCAGGGGTCCAAGGACATGGTGGGTTTTAAGACTCATTTATAATTCATAATTCTAATTACAGAAACTTTTAGAGCCCCTTCTCTCCTCATTGTGTCTCTGTTTTGTGATAACATGCTTACTTTTAAAACACATGATGATATGCTTGTTTTGAAATCATTCACCAAGATCAATAAAAACCAGTATCTTCATAGGAAAAAAAATGTATATGTTCCAACATACTTAAAGCTATTTTGATTTTTCTAAAGATGTCAGTTATTTTGCACAATGGATACGTTTTGTATAAAACATTATTCTGTATTTATATTGCTGTTTTTTCTTTCCCTCTTCTCCCTGTCAGCTTAAATCATCTAAAGACTTAAACAGGAAGAGTGTAAATTTGGGAGAAAATAGTCATTTCCTTTTATAAATGAGTTTATGATTGCTTAAGCACCTCATATGTTTATCTGAAGAAAGACTTAAGAACTGGAGAAAGCCTCACATGTTTTTCAGCAGATATACTAGAGGATCTTAGGAATGTGTTCATACCCTTTCTTTGCTGGTAGGAAGCCAAGGACTTCATTTTGTTCTTTGGTTCTTTGTCCCTTGAACATAAAACATGCATTTTGGAGATTCGTATTTCATATCTGAAACAGTCCAATTCAAGCCCATTCATTTTTATAGCTCCGATTATTTTAACCAGGCACATAATACATAGTTTTATACTTTATAGGTATAGCGATGTCATAATGCCTCAGCTTTTATATCTGTCTTTTGACCATTTTCATTGTGCTTTTTATTTGTATTATTTAATTCATATAACAATCCTGTGAGGAAGAAGAATAGGAAATTTTTATTCCTGTTTTATATATGAGGGTAAAAGCTCTGAGAAGCCATGTTCACAGCTGATACTAGCGTTGGGGTCTCCTTGGATCATAGCCTCGTGCTCTTATTGCTGCATGTGGCACCTCTGTCTTGGTGCGGTGAAGGGTTCACTGTGTGTGTGCACACGTCGGTTTGTTTCTGATTCTTTCATATCCATTTATCAGAAGTTCATTAAACATCTCCTCTAAGAACAGAGGGAATAGAAAAGAAGTCCCTATCACCACCCTTTACATTCTAATTGAAGAAATAGTGAGACATATCTGGCAATTCTGCTAATGACAAGGATAAGTTCCAATGCTATGATCATCATCAAGAACTTTCTTACCAAATGTAGAGAGACACAAGCATTTGCTCCCATTCTTATAAAATTTTTCCTTGCTCTACCGCCTAGGAGTAGGGTGGGGAACAATCCTCCCTTTCTCTCTGCCTTGCTCCCTCTAGATCTAACCTCTCTTGCCCTCCAAGCAAAATGAGGTGGCTCTGAAATTTCGTCACCTGCCTTGGAAGAACTTTGCGGCTCTTTCCCAGTGATTCCTGGCCAGTGAAACAACAGCCAGGATAATGCCTCCTTAGAGGTCCACACATGCACGTCTGTGCATGATCCGCCATTGAAATCCCAGGAATATGGCCCTTTTCTCATGTCAGACTCAGGCTAGCTTTTTATCAAGCTTGTCCCTGAGAGCCTTTACATCCTCACTTCCTCCTTTCTATGCCATTGAGGAGAATAGGACATCTTCTAGAATAAGTTTGTTACAAGCTTGGTCCCCCAAAGGATTTATTCATCAAAGTATCATTGTTTTCTGTGTATTTAATTCTGTTAAATAAACCCGTATTGCAGTAGCCATGCTAAGAGGCTCTCTCAGAACTTTTTCTACCCCTTCTTTAATAAGAGAAGTTGATGTTTTCTGAGTCTTATATAAAGGGACATGTGAATGCAACATTTAAGGGTAGTCACCATTTCTCGTTTAATTCTATTCCCTCATTCCCATGACTGTTTCCCAGCTCCAGCCAGGTTGCGGTTCCTAACCTTTTCCACGTAGAAATTCCAGACCTGCCAGTGGTTATTGTAGCAGACATTGTGCTAGCACAGTAGAAAGACGAATTGGATACCACTCCCAATCTTAAAGAGCTACTCACCAATCAACCAGGAGAGAGAGAGAGCTAATTAATATGCAAGTCAAACCACTGTTGGGCTTCCCATATACTTCTGTACTGAGAACAGAAACGTTTCATAAAGGACATGATATTTGGACCAAGCTTTCGAAATTTCTATTTAAGTGTAAAAGATGACAAAAGGACATTGTAGGCGGAAAAGGTTTGATCAAGGCAGAGAGAAAGTACAGTGTTTTATGCATGTACATGCATGTGTAAGACTTCTGGAACATATGTTAGGATTCGGGGCAACAAAAGAGGGACAGTAATGCTTCAAGTAATAAGTGCTGCATTCAAAGAAAGGAAAGATTATTTCCGTCTAGAAAAGCTTTTTGTCTTACCCTTGTTTGGGGTCTTTGGCCAAACAGCCATGCAAATTTTGTGGATGGTCAATAAATATTTATGAAGTTGAATTGAATCGAAATGCTATTCAAATTAGGTCTTTATGGGTAGGATTCACGCGGCAAAGAGGAAGATGGTGATTTTGAGTAAAGATACCATTTAGATACTGTTTTGATATTCTATACATTGTTTTATTTATTCCTGCATCAAGTAGCTTGAATACCTATGTGTCAGATGGTGAAGTAGGACCTGAGGATATAGCAATACACAAAAAACAGTACAGATCATACCCAGTTAGGACCTATTCCTTTACTGCCATGTTCTCTTTGATGTATTTCTATTCAGCGCATGCAAGTTCCTTTTTCTCAGCTTACCTGACTACAAAACAAAGGTAGAACAAGGTCCCTGGACAGAAGTAGACGTCCAGCCTGTCTTACCATCAGACAGTGTAGAACACTAATGGGCAGCATGTGCATGGGAACATCTGAAATAATAGCAGACCATCTGGTTTCTACACAATTAAGATGATCAAGCCAAACATCTCCAAATTCTGCTACTCTTTAAAAGAAACCGTTTCTAACCAATTTTTTTTTTCTGAATTGTGTTTTTAAGTTTATAGTTTATTAGACATGTAGACTCTATTGAAAAAAAAAAGGAGTGTCAGAAATCACTGTCAAATGTTTGGGCATGTCGGAATTGCTTACCTGGAAACAGAATAATGGCATTGCTTGGCAACTCTTAAAGTCACCATCCCTCTTCAGATTGGGTTTTTTCCACCCTGAAACCATTATGTAATTGTAACACATAGCAAGTTACCTCTCTTTGTTTGTCCCCTCCCTTCCAAGGGTGTGTTCTTACCCAAGTATTAACACTCATAATCATTTTATGACCAAATTATTTGACAATAAGAAGCATATAAATGTGAAACGAATGCCAGCACTGTTTCCTGCAGTTTCTCCTCATATTCCGCCTAAGGAGGATCATTCTCCGCTTTCGTTTCTTCTAGATTACATTTGTACAACAGCTTGTGGAAGGACTGTAGACAACTATAAAAGGAGCCAAATTTTAATGAAAACATGTACATCGACTTTAAAATTACACATAATTGTGTTCAAATCCACAATTTAAAAACCTACAGAAGTCCTTTCCTGCTTCTTTATTCTTTTTTTATTTTTATTATTCCATTCTTTTATTTCTACTGTGGTCATATGATTGAATCCCTGAAGTAAATACTGTACATTCTTCATACTAATTTGGGTTCCTTCTAATACTAGATTGTGCTTAGAAAACAAAGTATATTCTGGACTTCACTTGGGAAATATGAAGAAGGCAACTGATTATAGAACAATATTCTGTTAGGTATCACGGTCTGCATGAATGTTACATGGGAGCTACATGCGAGTTCCTCTTTAAGTGCTGGGGGCTTCCTTTGGTACCACGCCTGGTTCTCTGGGATTTCTCTGGGCACAAGGCCTCTTCCCAGGGAGGTGCAGGGGAAGGAGTGCCCTCCTCTGGCAAGTGGCAGTAGGGGATATTATTGGTATGGGTGAGAGCTGGTGGACTGGGTTCAGAGGGAGTGTATGAATAAGAAGCCCTCACTTACAAGTCTTGGGGGGAGGGTGAAATGGCTTTGATTTGGGGAAGAACCCTGGAACTCCCGGTCCTTAGTCCCAGGGATCACGACCTCAGCCACAAAAAGAGTAACCTGAGAAAGGGGTGCATTGTGTCGAAATAGACTGGAGGTTTCTGCTGGTCCATTCATACCACTGTATCTTATACTATATCCTAAAAGCCTCTCCATCAGCTACCATACCTGGGGTTCATGTATTAATAGTAGCCTGGCATATATTGTATAACTGTTGATAGAATGATGTGGGCAATGATTCAGTAGAAATTTCCCCCCAAAACTGGGAAAAGTGATCAGCTTTAGGTTTCTTACGCTTAATTTAATTTGCCCTAGCAATATATATGTTCTGAAAATTGGAACTTAAAAATGACATATTTTAGATACTCTAAAGTATCTAAAATACTGGGCCTGGAAATCAGCATCAGGTTGCCTACCAAATTGAGTTAAGCATCTTTTTTTCCTGGCATTTAGAGCCTTGAGTGATCTGGCGACAACCCACCTTTCCAGCATTTACTCCCACAACTCCCTCTTCCCATAACATACGTTTGCCCAAACACAACTTTAACTATATGCCCTGATCCCTTATCTTCGCCTGGAATGCCTCCTTTAAGGCCACCTCAAATGCCACCTTCCCCCATTTTTCCTGATCAACAAGAGATAAGTTCTCTCTCTTTTTAATTTTCAGAGCTTTACAAAGCCTTATAGTTTTGTAATAAACTCATAAGGTCATTGAGTATTTGTTTTAAGCTTTCGGCAGTAGGAGTTAAGCTCCCTGAGGACTGAAAATGATTGTGTAAGTTGGACTTGACTTTATCTGTTTAATGATGCTGATTATGCTTTCTTGAGTTTTTATTGGGCCAGAACTAACTTCCTTTAGTATCTATGCCATATAGTTTAGCACTTACAATTGTTTCATATTTTTGCTGTTTTTTCATGTGTATTTCTCCGGTCTCAGAACTAAGTTACTTGGTTCTGTAAGAGTAAGATCATATTCCTCAATAAGTATTTGTTGATTTATTGGTTTTTCATCGATTAATAAACAAAGTGGCCACTCTCCGTCACTACAGATGGGCATTTCTTTAGAGGTGACCTAGCACCACAAAAATTAGATAGTCTTTCATGTCTTTTAAGGTTCTTACCTGCTACTCAGGCTCTTCTTAATTTAAATCTTTCCTTTTTATGCAGTCAGATACTTCAGTATTTTTTTAAAAAACTCTTTCTGTCCATTAAAGTAGGGAGGTGACACAGACGACCATGTGAGAATACATGAGTGCACATGTAGACAGGCTGTGCTCCTGATATTACAGCTTTATGAAACTTTCTATTTTCGTGACCCTAATGAGAAAACTGACCCCTTCAGAATGGGTTTCATATGTACCTTTCTATCTTGTTTTTCATTTGTAATAAAGGCTTTTTATGTCTCCTTTCCTCCTCTATCTGGAATGCCAAATTCTAACTTTAGCTCTATTCTCAGACTCCAGCCCCTGGGACATCTCGCTGCCAGTTTCAGTATCAGACTCCCTGGAAGCCAGTGACATTTTGTACTACACACCATGCCTGCCTTCTGCTCCAAGTGCCTCTCCCACTTCCTTGGTTCTTGACTCCTGTGTAACAGCCGAATCTTATTGTATGAAGCAAGATATGTTAGATTTGATGAGCGCGTTGCCCTAAAGGAAATCACTGATACCAGAAACTAGCCATGAAACTGAGCGCTTGCCACTGGATCATTAATTAGCAGATGAAAAAAATATCCTTGAAACCAATAAGATAATTCCTTACCTGCCATTTTTTAAAAACTCTTTCAATTGTCTGAATCCTTTTTTGTATCATTAGGCAGGTTTGAAGTTTTGTGTTTTTTTCTTAGAGCATTAAAACGCAAGTTTAAACCCTGACAAGTTACAAGGTAATTATGATTTGGTTGAATAAAATAAGGGTAAGTAGTCTAGTTAAACTTCAGTATTCTTTGCAATGTTTTCAATGCAGAGTTGTAACAGTTAATGTCTATGAAAGTTATTCTTGCAAATACCACTCTTAAAGTATCAGCTCCCTTGTGTGTATTGTATATTTCAATCTGTTGTAATCTCTATTTCTCTGAAATCTACTTTTTCATAAAAATATTGATACCTAAATCTTAGTCAAGGGCTATTTGATAGGTAGGGATTTTTTACTACATTGAAATTTCCATTTTTAAGATAGAGGAAAATATTCTTCATTCTCCCATGGTATTCCCATGAAGAAGCACTTTCAAATCAACTCAGTAAATTGATTTTAATATCTGATCAATTTTCTCTACAGCAGGTCTAACTTTTAATATTCTGCAGATTTCTCAATAAAATTCTGATTTAAAGAGAACATTACTTTTTAAAAAGTATTCTTTGTTAAAGGCAAGTTGTGAACAGAGGATGCTGATACCTTTAACTGCAATTTCCTGCAGCCTTATAAGATTCTTCAAAAGGCTTTATGTCATATGAATTAGTAAAAACAGGGCATTTATCAGATGAAAGACCAATCACGTGGTTTGACAAGCCCTTTTAATTTATCTGCTGATATTCTTAAAAATCCATCTGCCTGAATAATGATTGCTAGCTTATTTCTTTTCCTATAAAAGAAAAGAGATGAAAATGTCCTTTGACAGCTTACTGTGTGTGTGGAAGGGTAAAGATGGGGTGCTTTTCAGCACTCTCCACAATTCACGTAAGCCTTCTCTGTCTGTATCTGTGGAAGTCGAAATCTTCCTGCTGGCTGTTACTCCTTTTCCTCTACATGGGATCAGTTTGAAAGCTACTTGTCTTTGAGACTTGCTTGCAATCAGAATAAAAAGTTTCTGACAACGCCAAGCAGTGGGAAGAAGCAGGAAGCTCAGCTGAGGACTGTGGGAATTCAAAGGAGTAATCTCAGTGGAAACCAGATTTCTGAACTCTTGATCTTTATTTTTATGTTTATAACCCAGGGCAGGTAAGGTAAACAGTGTCCTAAGTTCCCTTTAAGAGAGCTAAATAACACTGTGCTAACTGAAGCTATCAAGCTGCTCGTCATGCCAGGAATGTGAAAGATGCCCATAAAAACAACATAGAGCTACTACTAATTTCATCCTATTTTGTTGGGTTAGAAGAATGCTTTTGAACTTTAGGATTTTAAAGTCCTTAAAAATGTTAATCTTTCAAAGCATTTCACCATTGCCATTTAAACTCTTTAAACCTTGTATTTGTGTAGGTAGAGAGGTTTCTGCTAACAGGTTGGAAATAGGTAACCCTGTATTTTGCAACCTCACTTTCCTCTTTAGTAAGCCCTAATTTCCCAAAGAGGAATACTTCCTTCAACACGAGGTTTGGGCTTTGGAAAAGTTGAGGTTCTGCAGGAATATCAGTCAGTTCAAGGAATGGTAAGGCTGAATGCGAAAATAAAGCTGGAATGATTTTGTGGTTATTGAGTAAAAGCATTCTAATATGAAAGATATTTTTAATTGTTAATATTCAACTATTGAAGATAACAGAAAATATGGTTATATTACCGCATATATAAATGTCATGAGGTCAAAGACAAGTTCATGGAAGACAGAGTCAGCAGAACTGTAATCCAGAAAGGGAGTGTGTGCCCCGAGGGGTATCCCACCAGATGCAGCCACGTACTGGCCTCTTCTCTCATGTTACCTATGACAAAAGACATGGTGACTAGAAGAGAGAGCACTAGCAAATGCCTTAGTCATATGAGAATGAACATCATTGTCTCCTGATTAGCAGAAGTATTAAGTATCCCTTAGAAGAGAAGTTGGTGACAGACTTAGAATTAGAAAATCATCTAATTTTAGAGCTTAGACATCTATCCAACCCTGACGTTTTGCAGATAAGAATACTGTTGGCTTGGAAGGGCGTGATGACATGTTACAGTTCATTCAAGATACGAAGGCTTAGATCCAAGGGCCAACACTCCGGTCTCTGTGGTTCCCTGCCACTTTCCCCATGTCTATTGATATTAGCTTGAGAGAATAAGCTTTTTTGCAAATCATTTACCCGTAATGAAGAGTATGATTGCATAGATGTGTCTAGTAAATTGAGGTTGTCATGCTTTTCTTCTAACCCTTCATCAATACCAAATAAGATTATAGGAAGTGGAAAGTCGTAACTAAATCCCTCAATGATATAGGCCTCTCTGTATAATAGTTCCTTGTCCTGTGAGAAAATCAGATGGGCAATTTGAGTAGCTGTTCAATTGACGGTGCCAAGCAGAACCCAATATGGCTTGATGTTTTTTCCACAGATTGTGTTGCATTTCTGGAAAAATGCTGTGAGATTTTTTTGACAGCAGTAAGAGATATATATAGAAAGAGACAGAAGAAAATAAGATATATATGAGAGAGCAATAAGATTATGTTTTAATAGAGAGAGAAGAAATGCTTATTTTTATATATACATGTGTATGTAAAATGAAATCCTTATGAGTATATATACCAAAATATAAAATTAATGTACATTGGGGTACATTAATGATTTGTCTGTCCAGCCCAGGATTCTGTTAATACTATGAATAGGAAAGGTATAACTGAGACTCCTAACATCAGTACAAAAGGTTTATGTTCTCTTGCAGTTTCCCTCATAATCTATTATAGAATTATAATCTAGAAAAATCTCCAAACTTTCTTTTTTTAATAATTTTTTTTAAATTTCAAAATATTAAGGGGGTACAAATGTTTTGTTACATGGTTTGAGTCAGGCCGTATGTGTGCCCTTTACCCGAATAGTGTTCATTGTACCCGTTAGGTGAGTTTTTGCCCCTCCCCGCTTCCCCCCTCCCTTCTTGACTTCCAATGGTTTTACTTCCCTCTGTGCACTTGTATGCTCATTCATTAGTTCCAATTTATTAGGGAGTGCATGTGGTATTTGTTTTTCATTCTTCAGATACTTAGGATAATGGTTTCCAATTCTTTGGAATTGCTGCAAAAGGAATTAATTCATCCTTTTTTATAACTGAGTAGTACTCCATGGTATACATATATCACATTTTGTTAATCCACTCATGAATTGATGGGCACTTGGGTTGATTCCAGATCTTTGCAATTGTGAATCATGCTATGATAAATATTTGAGTGCAGGTGTCTTTATGATAAAATGACTTCTTTTCATTGGGTAGATACCCAGTAGTGGGATTACTGGATTGAATGGTAGGTCTACTTTTAGTTCTTTGAGAAATCTCCAAACTGTCTTTTAATCTTTGAATTTTCACTTATAATTTTCTGGAAGCAACATACAGAAGAAGTGTTTTTAAAAAATTAAAGTTCAGAATAGAGTTTAAATTCCACTCTGCTATTTATTAGCTGGATGACTTTCTGAGCCTTGTTCCCAAATCTGTAAAATAGGGTAATGATAATAAAAATACTTACCTCATAAGGATACTATGGGGTTCAGAATGTTGAAAATAGATATGAGAGCTTTAACAGATTTTACACAAATGTGAATGTTTTCATTTTTTACATAATATATTCCATAAATATATTATTGTTACGTAATGTTTCCTTTTATCTGAAAGGTTTTTTTTTTTTAAATGTCTATTTATTCTGATGTTACTCTACTGTTGAAGTCCTGGGATCTGGGTAAAAATGAGATTATTTGTCTTATCATCCTTTTCATGATTTCATAGACTTAAATAATATACCCTCAAATCTTTTGGCCTTGTTCATATAGTCTCCCAACTGTTCATTTTTTATTCCTGTTCCCAAACTTGTCAGTCTTACGATGTCACTCTTGATGTACGACAACTGAAACCATTTTTAGGGCTGTAGGTGCGGGGACTGCAGAAAGAATAGTTTCCCTTTTTTCTACTTATTTCCAGATCAATCTTGTTGACCTTCCTAACTGCAGTAGCACCTTGAGCTTATAGGCTCAGCGTATATCCCATCATAATTAATCTCTTGGTAAGCACAATATCCTACACTTTGGATTGCTTTTACATAGTTGTGTTATGTCATGTTTAGCCTTTTGAAGCTTATCTTTCACTTTCCTGCAGATTTGGTCTTCAGAGCAATTCTTAGTTTATTTAGGTGTTTTTTTAAAAAATGTGTTTATACCCCGTCGATTCTCCAAAGAATTAATAGCAACTCTTCTTATAGTCCCTCTTATTTGGGAATTTGGGAACATTAGAATTTTACTATTTACCAGCCTTTGCTGTGTGTGATTCAGCTGCTACCACCTACAGAACTTCATTCATTAACCAGATATTTGTTGCAACTCAACTTACATCAGGTACTATATTAAATGCTTAAATACCAAGGGGACCAAGACAAATAAGGCACAAGCACTCTTGAAACTTACATTCCAATGAGGAAAGAGAAGCTACAGACCAATTGTCTTAGTCTATTGTGTGCTGCTATAACAAAATACTTGAGGCTGGGTAATTTATAATGAATGGAAACATCTTGGCTCACTGTTCTGGAGGCTGGGAAGCCTAAAATCAAGGGCCCAGCATCTGGCAAGTGCCTTCTTGCTGCAACATCCCATGACTGAAAGGCAAGTGAAAACAAGAGAACAAGGGCCAAACTTGTTTTTTCATAATGAATCTACTTCCACAAGAGTGGTCTTAATCCATTCATGAGGGGCAGAGTCCTCATGGCCTAATCACCTCTTAATCACCTACCTCTCAATACTGTCAAAATGGCAATTAAAGTTCAATATGAATTTTGGAGGGGACATTCAAACCATAGCGTCAACATATGAGTTAATAAAATACCAGACATAAAACAGATTGAGGTGATAAAGAGTGGCTGGAAGGCCACTTCAGATGGCATGATTAGGGAATATTTCTCTGAGGAGGTGACATCTAAGCCTTGATCTGAATGGCAAAGGTCGCAATGTGAAGTTCCAGGTGAAACTGTATAGAGGTCCTAATGCAGGAGCTAACCTTAAGTTTTCTAAGAACAAGAAAGCCAATGTAAAAGGAGTTTCCTAAAGGGAAGTTGGGCAAAAGAGAGGTAAACAGAAGCCAGATCACGGGGCATTGTAGGCCAGGGAAGGAATTTAAATTTTGTAATGGTTCCATAGAAAACCACTGTGATATTCTTAGCAGGAGAGGTACATGATATGAATAATGATAACCTTGGCATAATGTGATAAAAGTGGGATTCATGCAAAACGTAGGTCATATTATTGCAAGGGTAGTGAAATGAACTCCCCAGAAATATCTGTTTACCTGTTGATGAGGAATATTTTGGTTTGTGGCTGGCTGAGACTTTTAGGACAGTGGAAACAATTACTGGATTTTCCAGTTTGTTGGCACCTATTTCGTCTGATTAATGATCTTAAGGAACCTCAGATACAAGAGAACACAGATAAATAATTCAACTAAATCAGGAAAACAATTCATTGTCTGAATGAAAAATTCAACAGAGGTGGGTATGATAAAACAAACAAACAGAAATCTTGGAGCTGAAGAATTCAATGAATGAAATAAAAGAAATACAATTGAGAGTTTCAACAGCAGACTAGACCAAGCAGAAGAACTTCCGAACTTGAAATAACCCAGCCAGGGGACAGGGGGCAAAATGAAAAAGAGTGAAGAAAACCTACAGAACTTGTGGGACACCATTATGCTAACAAGTATCTACATTTGCAGAGAGAGAAAAGATGGAGAAAAACACAAAAAGCTTATTTAAAGAAATAATACCTGAAAACTTCCCAATTCTTGGGAGAGATACGGACATTCAGGTCCGTAAAGCTTAAATGATGCCAGATTCAATCCAAAAAGATCCTTCCCAGGGCACATGATAATAAAACAGTCAAAGACAGAATTCTAAAAACAGCAAGAGAAAAGCAGCAAGTCACAGTCACAATCTCCAGTAGACTGTCAGCAGATTTCTCAGCAGAAACCTCACAAGCCACTAGAGAATGGGACAATATATTCAAAGTACTGAAATCAAAACAAAACAAAACACTACTAGCCTAGAATACTGTACCCAGCAAAGCAATCCTTCAGAAACGAAGGGGAGAAATGAAGTCTTCCCCCTCAAACAAAAGCTGAGGGAATTCTTCACCACTAGACTGGCCGTATATGAAATGCTTAAGGGAGTACTGTAACTGGAAGTGAAAGGATAATAATTACTATCATGAAAACTTATGAAAGTTATTATCAGCTTAAAATAGTCCATTATAGCTATAAGATTTTTTAGGCTAGCTTCATAGTAACCATGAAGAAAAAAATTACAGCAGATACACAAATGAGAGAAAGAAAGGTATCAAAGCATATCACTATAGAAAATCACCAAACTGTAAAGGTAGACAATAAGAGAGGAAGAAAGGAACAAAGGGTTTGCAAAACAATCAGAAAACACTTAACAAAATGGCAAGAGTATATCCTTAGCTATTAATATGAATAATAACCTTGAATGCAAATGAATTAAATTCTCCAATTAAAGGTACAGGTTGGTGGAATGGATTAAAAAAACAAAGCCTGACTCTGTGCTGCCTACAACAGACTCACTTGACCTGTAAAGACACATAAACTGAAAGAGATGGGATAGGAAATGACATTCCATGCAAATGAAAACCAAAAAAGAACAGGAGTAATTATGCTTATATCAGGTAAAATAGACTTTAAGTTGAAAACTGTAAAGAGAGACAAAGAAGATCATTATATGATGATAAAGGGATCAATTCAGCAAGAGAATATAAGAACTGTAAAAATACATGCATCTAACACCAGAGCACTCAGATATACATACAAAGCAAATATTATTATATCTAAAGGAAGAAATAGACTGCAGTACAAAAATAGTAGGGAACTTCACATCAACTCAGCACCCCACTTTCAGCAATGAACAGACTATCCAGATAGGAAATAAGCAAAGAAACATCAACTTAAAGTATACTCTAGACCAAATGGACTTAATAGACATTTATAGAACTTTATACCTATAGCTACAGAATATACATTCTTCTCAATGGCACATGGAATTTTCTCCAGGATAGATTGTATGTTCATAAAACAAGTCTAAATAAATTTTTAAAAATCTAAATCATATCAAGTATCCTTTCAGACTACAGTGGAATAAAACTAGAAATAATAACAGAAGGAAGTTTGGAAACTATGGAAATTAAGCAACATGCTCCTGAATGACCAATGGATTAATGAAGAAATTAAAAAGAAAATTTAGAAATTTCTTCAGACAACTGAAAATGGAAACACAATACACCAAAAGCTATGGAATACACCAAAAGCATCTGTAAGAGGGAAATTCATAGTAATAAATGCCTACATTAAAAAAGTAGAAAGATCTCAAATAACCTGGCATTGCACCTCAAGGAATTAGAAAAACAAGAAGAAACTAAACCCAAAATAAGTAGAAGGTAAGAAATAAAGATCAGAGCAGAAATAAAATAGAAACTTAAAAAATTACAAAAGATGAACAAAACAAAGAATTGGTTTTTTGAAAAGACAAAATCAATAAATCTTTAGCTAAACTAAGGAAAAAAGAGAGACAGCTCAAAATCCGAGATGGAAAAGGAGACGTTACAACTGATACCACAGAAATATAAGGACTCAGAAGAGACTGTTATGAACAACTATACACCAAGAAATTACAAAACTTAGAAGAAATGGATAAATTCCCAGACACATACAGCCTACCAAAGTTGAATCATGAAGAAAGAGAAAACCTCAACAAGCCAATGATGAGTAATGAGATTGAATCAATAATGAAAAGTCTGTCATCAAAGCAAACCCCAGGACCTGATGGCTTCGCTGCTAAATTCTACCAAACATTTATAGAAAGACTAATACCCATTCTTTTCAAACTACTCCAAAGAATTGAAGAGGAGGGAATTCTTCCAAAATCATTCTACAAGGCCAGCATTATTCTGATACCAAAACCAGACAAGGACACAACAAAAGTGTATCAGGCCAATCTCCCTGATGAACATAGATACAAAAATTCCCAACAAAATACTATAAACCGAATTCATTAAAATTAGCACATTAAAAAGATCATTCACCGTGATCAAATTGGATTCATCCCAGTGATACAAGGTTGGTTCAACATACATGATAGTTCAAAGTCTCAAAAAATGTGATTCATCCCATAAACAGAATCAAAGGGAAAAAGCATATGATCATTTTAATAGATACAGAAAAAGCATTTGATAAAATTCAATATCTCTTTATGATTAACAACTCTCAACAAATTAGGTGTAGAGGGAACGTATCTTAACACAACAAAGGCCATCTATGACAAACTCACAATTAGCTTCATAGTGAATGGGGAAAAGTTGTAAGCTTTTCCTCTAAGATTTGGAACAAGACAAGGTTGCTTACTTGCACAACTCCTATTCAACATAATATTGGAAGCTTTAGCTAAAGCAATTAGAAAAGAGAAAGAAATAAAGGGAATTCAAACTGGAAAGGAGGAAATCAAATTGTTCCTGCTTGCAAACCATAAAGACTCCACCAAAAAACTGTTAGAACTAGTAAACAAATTCAGTAAAGTGGCAGGATAAAAAAATCAACATTAAAAAGCCAGTAGCATATCTATATGCCAGTAGCAAACTATCTGAAAAAGAATTCCACTGACAATAGCTACAAAAAAAACAAGATACCTAGGAATAAATTTAACCAAGGAGGTGAAAGATCTCTACAATAAAAACTATAAAACATTGATGAAAGGAATTGAAGAGGACACAAATAAATGGAAAGATATCCTGTGTGTATAGATTAGAAGAATCAATGTTGTTAAAAATATCCACACAGGTTAAGCATCCCTAATCTGAAAGTCTGAAATCCAAAGTGCTCTAAAATCTGAAAGTGTTTTAGCTCTGACCTAATGTCACAAGTGGAAAATTCCACATCTGACCTCATGTGACAGGTCACAGTCAAAATGTGATCAAAACTTTGTTTTATGCACAAAATTATTAAAAATGTATAAAATTACCTTACTTGTATAAGGTATATATGAAACATAAATGAATTTCATGTTTAGATTTCAGTCTCATCCCCTAGATATCTCATTATGTATATGTAAATATTAAAAAATCTGAAAAAATCTGAAAATGTGAAACACTACTGGTCCCAAGCATTTCAGATAAGGGCTCCTCAACCTGTACTACCCAAAGTGATCTGTAGGTTCAGTGTAATCCCTAGCAAAATAACCAATGACATTCTTTACAGAAATAGAAAAAACAATCTCAAAACTTGTATGAAACCACAAAAGACCCTGAAGAGCCAAACTAATTTTGAGCAAAAGAACAAAGCTGGAGGCATCACACTACCTGACTTCAAAATATACCACAAAGCTATAGTAATAAAAACAGCATGGTACTGGTATGAAAACAGATACATAGACAAATGGGACAAAATAGAGAACACTGAAATAAATCTGTGCACTTACAGCCAACTGATTTTCAACAGAGACACCAAGAACATTGAGGAAAGGACAGTCTCTTCAATAAATGGTGCTAGGAAAATTGGATATCCACATGCAGAACAATGAAGCTAGATCCCTATCTCTCACTATATACAAAAATCTCAAAGTGGATTAAAGACTTAAATGTAAGACCTGAAATGATAGAACTACTAGAAGAAAATATAGGGGGAAGTGCTTCATGACATTGATCTGGGCAAGGATTTTTTGGATAAGACCACAAAAGCACAGGCAACAAAAGCATAAATAGACAGATGGGATTACATCAAACTAAAAAACTTCTGCACAGCAAAGGAAACAATAGAATGAAGAGGTAACCTACAGAATGGGAGAAAATATCTACAAACTATACATCTGACAAAGGGTTACTATCCAGAATATATAAAGAACCCAAACAACTCAACAACAAAAATAAATAAATAAATGAATCTGATTAAAAAATGGGCAGAAGATTTGGTTAGACATTTCTCAAAAGAAGGCATACAAATGGCCACAGGTATGTAAAAAAAGGGTCAACATCACTAATCATCAGGGAAATGCAAATCAAAACCACAATGAGATATCGCTTATCTCCAGTGAGACTGGCCTTTATCAAAAAGTCCCAAAACAATAAATGTTGGCATGGATGCGGAGAGATAGGAACACTCATACACTGCTGGTGGGACTGCAAACTAGTGCAACCTCTGTGGAAAGCAATATGGAGATACCTTAAAGAGATACAAGTAGAATTACCATTTGATCCAGCAATCCCATTACTGGGCATC